>JAQIXL010002846.1:0-11822 GCA_034700245.1 Poikilolaimus oxycercus | reverse complement strand
TCCCCGATCGGCGAGCCCGAATCCCCGGTGACGTCATCGGGGATTCGGACTCGCGTCGGGGATTCGGGCTCGCACCCTGCTTCGTGTGCCAATAACCAAGAGCGTGGTCGAGAGCGAAAGGGGGCACCTCGTTGGATCTTCTTCGTCTTCATCTTTTTTGAGGCTTCGGGACTTTGCCCTTCTTCTCTCTCGAGGCGAGTACCTTGCTCATTAGCGCCTCATACGCGATTGAGATGAGGGAGGGAGGAGGGAGAGCCGAGAGGGGAAAGGCAACGTCGAAGGAAGCATGCAGTGCCAGCCGCGGTTTTTCTCCAGCCTCCTTCTTCTTCCCCTTTCACTCTTTGCTCCTTTGCCGGCAGGCGGGAGGGACGGGCGGGCAGCAGCCGGGCATGCCCCAAGCCCCCTCGCAGTCGTTTCCTATGTCTCGTGTCTCGACAAGCGTCGGTCGTTTTGGCCTTCCTCCTCCACCGCCTTCTCTCTCTTCTCCTCTTCTTTCCTTTCAAGGGAGAGAGAGGGAGCACCTCGATCGCATGTGTCTGCCAGTTGCTCCCTTCCCTGCGGCCTCCCTTGCGGGGTTCGGTCCGCGCCTTCTCCGCCCATCCGTGCATAATCTAGTTGGCGACGTTTTGAAAAGCTGAGGGGTAAAAGATTGGCTGGGGGACGTTTTTTGCGAGAGGAGAGAGGGAGGAGCAGTTTGCCGCTTTCCTTTCAGCACGCTTCGTTATGCCTTCTCTTTTGCGGACTCTCTTCGCCCTTCGTCGTCTCTCCTCACGTTGGCCTTCCCTTCTCCTCACCTGTGCCGCCTCACTTCGTTTCCGATTACCCTAATTCCCTATAGAGGTGAGGAGAGTGAAGAAAGTGCAGTGCTCGGTCGTCTCGGTAAAGGGGGTTTCCGGTGGTTGGCTCCTCTTCTCGCTCGGCATATTCACATTCAACACAATTTTGGTTCTCTTCCCTCTTCCCTCTGTCAGAATGATTTCCTGTTGATGTGGCGGGAGGAGGGTTTGTTTTGTTTTTGATCCATTAGAAGGGGGAGGGGGAGAAATGGAAACGCCGAAGCGCATTCCAAGAGAAGAGCGAAGAAGACGGTGTTCGTGCGTGTCGACGCCTGTCGTTGCCAGCATCGAAAGGGGCGAGAGGAAAAGAAGAACGCGCCCCCGTCCCGCGAGACTCATCATGTTGCATGTTCTTCTCGGATTGAGACTTCTTCTCTTGGAATGGAGAGAATCGAGAGAGGGGATACTTGTGTGTCTATCAAGTCGTTGGCCTCCTTCTCCTTCCATCTACTGACTTCTTCTTTGAGAATCACCACATGGATATGGGGGAAATTGGAGCCGTCGCTCCTTGCCTTTTGACAAGAGTGCATGGGAGTCTCTCTCTCGGCAAGGGCAGCAGCAGATTTTTGAGCGCACGCTCCTCTCTCGTGTGTGAAGGGAAGGAGGCCCTCTCCTAGGCACTTAGTTGAGGTGGAGCGGCGGGCGCGTGGCCGTTGGTGTTAGGAGACAGACTAGCGAAGTTGCACCTGCGAGCTTTCTGTCTTGTCTACTTTCCATCACGTATTCGTGCCGATCTCGAGAAGAGACGGTCCAAGTCTTTCTGTCTAGAGACAGGTGTTTTCTTGAAGCTTTGAGACCACCGTGTAGTTTTACAATTTGTAAAGCGCTTCACAAAATTGCGTTGGTTTGCGTAAGAAAGGGAGGAGAGGGGCTTGTAAGGTTTCGTCATTTACGCTTTTAGCCGTCTTGCTAGCATAAGACTTCTTCTTCTCCTTGAAGTCAAAGAGTGTGCCCGATATGAGAAGTCTCTCCTCTCTCGGGGGGCTAGAGGAGCATGAGGAGAAGGCAGCCGAGTGAGCATCGCGCGCGTCGGCCATCTTTTTTCACCCTCCTCCCGTTCGTTCGTCTCGAGGCGGCGGCGGCCGCCGCCGCCAGCGCCGCTCTCGTTTGCTACCCCGTTGGCTCGCCACTCCGCTCTCCTCATTCCTCTCCTCCTCCTCCTCCCTCTCACTACCAGAGTCTTCAAGTGAAGGCGTTTCTTTATCTCAAGTCCTCATGCACCTCAGCGGTGTTTGATTCCTTTTGCAGTCTTTGCTTCTGAGGGTCTTTCCTCAACCTTCCAAGTCTCTTGCCGGGATTTCGTGTGCTTTGTTGGGCAGAGACGGCGTCTTTCGCCATCCAGCTGCACCTTCACGGGGTGTCCCAAGTTTCTCGTGAATGCCTAATTGCGAAAGAAACGTCCACAAGTGTGAAGACGACGAGAAGAAGAAGAAAACGCGCTGAGCCACTTAGCAACAAGAGGTGTGAAGGGTCCAAGTCGGTCGACTCGTCGGCCAGCGAGGTGCGAGGCGGCAAAAGGCTCCTCGCGAGCGCCAGGCTGATCTGGAATTGGACTTTTTTGTTGAGGTTCGCCCTCGCTCGCTGCTGCTGCTGTTTCACACGCGCTGCCCCCTCCTCCTCTCTCTCTCGCGGGTGAACATTTGCCAATCGACAATGAGTCAGCACACGTCGGCCGAGTTGCTGACGAAGAACGGGGAGGGGAGGAGGAAGGAGGTGGAAGATCTCTTTTGCTCTTTCCTCGCTTGGTTCGTGAGCGTCGTCGTCGTCGACGTCCCCTCTGACTCCAATACTCCAATTCCGTGCAAGTGGCAAAGACGGCCAAGTGCGTAGGCGGTGAGGGCGCAGGGAGCATTTCCTATGTGTCTCTTCTCGTCGCCGCGTCCCGTGGCGCGTCCCCTCTGGCAGGGTGACCCGAAGTGCCACCTCCTCCTCCTCCCCCTCCCACCCTCACCTCCCTCCCTTTCAATATATCTTTACCGCAAGAAGAAACATTTGCCCTCTTGGCGATTAGATGCTTCATCTCGGCGACAAACTCACAATTACCTTGATTTCACAGGGATGGGAAAGGGGGGGGGGGGGGAGAGGGAGGTGAGAATTCCAAAAGGATTAAGATGTCTGATGCTTTTGAAGGAAGGCAATCTGTGCCCCTTTATGTTCTCCTTCAGGAAAAGGTAATAGATATGAGCAGAGGAGGAAGGAAGAGGAAGGGAGAGGAGAGGGAAGAGAGTGACAAGTTGCCTTAGCAACTTGCACTCCGGCCTCCTCTTCTCTATCTTCTCTCGAGGGGAGTCCCTTGTTGCGCCTTTCTGCTTCTTCGCGTCTTCTCTTCTTCTCCCCCCTCACTCTCTCATTCGTTGAAGACTTTTTTTGTCGACCGAGCGAGACCCTTGTCCGAGTGGTTTCGACTGACGAGGTGGAGAGTCTCACTGAAACTTCTTGTCGTCGAATAATTCTTCTGCCCTTTCTCTTTTCTCTTCCCGGTCCTTTCACCATTTGCTGCGGCAACGTGCTGATAGCGAGCAAATTGGGACTTTCACCTGCCCTTCGCCGTTGATTGGTGGCTCCATCTCAAGCGCGTCTCTTGCCTGAGCTTGACTTCCTCTCATCGACCTCTCTCGGTCACCGTGCTCTGAGCTTCCTTCTTCCGCCAACGAGCCTAGAGGTGCCAGCCTCGAGAGAGTGAGCCTCCAAGGGAGGAGGAAGGAGAGAGAGAGAGAGAGCTAAAGTAATTGGATTCCAGTGTGTAGCTCCGACGGCAGCACACACATATGCACAAGGAGCGAACGAACGACAAGACCATAAATGTGTCTTGTTCTTTCAGCCATCTCTAGTTCTCAGGGAGTCTACGAGTTTAAGGGGAAACGACAAGAGTGCGTGCGGACACGTGGGAGTCTCCCTTCTCTCTTCTATCGCTGGAGGGTTTTGTTGATGGTCTTGGACTCTGTGAGGTTCTTGGTGCTGAGTTTTGTGGTGAGCTGCTCGCCGATCGACACTTGTCTTTTTCTCGAGAGAGAGAAGAGGGAGCCTGAGGCTTCTCCTCGCCCCGGCTGGACACGTGCCGCACATTGGCAGTGGCTCTTCTTCTTCCTCTCGCCTTCGTTTTGCTCTCTTCTTCTTCCTGCTGTTTTTTTCCTCTTGACGGCCATGCTCTCTTCGCTCTCGTCGAGGTGCAGAAGGGGGCAAGGCGGAGAGAGAGAAGAGAAGTGTTTCCACACGTTCAGTCTCTCTCTTCTCTCACTGGCACATTGCGCACGCGACTTCGCTCTCGTTCGCCCGGCCCGCCGGCCCGCCCGTTCTGCCTGCTCCCCCTTTCGATCGGAGCACAGTCTTTTCCTTCTTCTTCTAGGCGTTTCAGTCAGTCGATCGTTTTCGTCATTTAGCGTCTTGGTCTTTCTGAGTCTTTCGCCTGAGTCTTTCGCCTGTCTTGGACTTTTCTTGATTGTCGAGATGTTTTCTGCCATTTGCCCTCTAGGGCTTAATCTGAGTACTGCCACATGTTGCGCTCACTCTCTCTTTCTCTGAAGATTAGTGCAGATTCTTCGTCTCGAGGAGACTAGTCGTAGGCTGATGATGAAAATGCCTTAGAGCTCCCTCTCTCTCCCTCTCCTAGTTGGGATTAGAAGACACGCAAAGGGGCAGGCGCCATAGGAGGGGAGCCTTGGAGACATCGAAGAGCACGAGTTGCCCTCCTGTGCCAGTATTTTTCTCGCTTATGGTAGTTTTTACAAGGGAGGGCGGAGCTAAGCCTGTTGTTGTTGACTGATTTCCGAGGCATGTTGCCCGGTGGCACAGACGGGCATTACATGAGAACGACGAGAGGGAGGAGGGGGATTCTAGAATCTCTCGTGATCGAAGGAGGTGATGAAGAATGTAGTGGACGATTTCATAACTTTCATTTCGTGCCCTTTCTTCTTGTCAGATGGTTGCCTGGCTCGAGAACTTAGAAGGTTTCATTGAATGAAAATTTCCAAGATGCTCTCATAGACTTCTTCCCGTCTTCCTCCATCGTCAAGTCACTCCTCTTTTCCTTGCTGGCGGCGACGAGCGCATGCGCGCGTAAGTGCTGCTGTGAAGAAGGAGAGGAGCGAGTTTGGGCCTCGCCTCCTCTCTCTGCTCTCTCTCCCTTTGGCCGTCTTCTCCTTCCCTTTTCGCCGTGGACGCCAAGTGAACGCGCGACTTCTTGTCTCTTCGTCTTCTCTCTTCAGAAGAGGGATTGAATCGATTCGGATCTCGTTGTTGCTCTTACCGCGTTGCGTTTCGAACTTTCACTTTCGTGCGTGAAGAGCGTGAAGAAGCAAGTTGAAGACCTGCGTGTTTCTAGCTGTTGTCTCTCCTCTGAGTGGACGGCGGCTCACTCGGTGGTCGGGTAGAACCCTGTTGGTACTCCTCCTTCTCCTCACGACACGGCGCCGCACGGCTCCACCGCTTCGGCTAAACTGAGCGTGCCCGTGGCGTCGACGGCCGGCGCCTCTTCGTCGTCGGCCGCCGCCGCCGGAAGCATGTCTTCGAGGATGTACCATCCGGGTTGTTCCAAGGAACCCGTGATCACTTCGTCACCTTCAACGTCGTCGGCCCCGTTTTCCGTGTCCTGCCACGACTTCACAGATCCCTTCTTCTGTGGCGCCGAGGGCAATGTAAGGGAGTGAACGGAGTCTTTTCCTTTTTGTTGGCACAGCCGCCTTGTCTGGGGAGAGAGTTTTTCGTTTTGACGACAAGGGGAGGTTTGAGCAGAGGGCGAATGTGTGTATTCGGGGGGTTACCACGAATACAAATCCGATTGAGTGCGAGGAGAAGGAGGTTGCGAGGGGGATTTTGTTTAACGCTGTCTGTTTTGAGGGTTGAAGGGCCCCTGTGTTGAGTGTGGTAGTTAAAGAAACAATTGAACAGGTGAAGAAAGGGTCTCAGATTGGGTCAAAGTCATGTGCTTCCTTCCCTTTCTCAAGAAGAAGAGCTTGTGCAGTTCTGATGAAAACGAGCGTTTTCGTGTCTCGTCCCATAAAAGTGAGAAAGTGATGAAAAGAAGGTTGGAATGAGAGAGAGAAGACAAAAAAGTTGGGGAGTCTTGGTGTGTGACATTGAGTGTTGCTCCTCTTCTCCTCCCTCGCAGCGTTGCGCCGACGGCGACTTCCTTTCCACGCGGTGGCGGGCGCGCCTCCCTAACCGAAAACGGGTTCTCACCAGCAGCACCTCCCTCCTCCTCCTTCTCCTCGCCGCTTTTTGGCTCCATGCAGGAGGAGTCGCCCCTCATTCGACGAGCCTGCACCTCCAAGTTCTGGACCCAGTGGGATTTCAACCGAAATGGTCTTATTTTAGAGAAATCTCAAAGCTTCGCACAAGGTTATTATGGGTCGGGTCGAGCAAGCGTAGCAAGGCATCTGGAATTGAGGGAAGAAGGAGGAGGAAGGAAATAAACCGAGGAGTCTGCTTTGACCTTTGTCTCTGTATACTTGGAAGTGAGAGAGTGAAGAAGGGATGAGGGAACCAAGCTAAAGGAAAAGCTTCAATTCGAATCAAATTGCAGGAGACCTTGATCGTCTGGTCCGAGTCGGACACCTGCGACCTGGCGCTGTCTTTTCAAGAGAAGTCGGGATGCGAAGACATCTGGGAGATGATCTGTCAAGTTCAAGGCAGAGATCCCGATCAGCAGGTGGGTCGCTTGTTTCTTCGCCTTCTTCTTCTTCTTTCTTCTTTCCCTTCGCAGTTTATACAAAGTGAATGTCTTCAGGAGGCATATGACGACGACGATGGCGATCTCAGCGAGGGTGGTGCAAGCGGGTCGACGCCGAATAATGCCGGCTCGGGCATCCAACTGCCGGCCGTGGAGATGGGTCGACTCGTCGAGATCGAGCTCGCCCTTGCTAACCATCTCGGTTCTCAGCAATTGCGAGACAAAATGGCGAATGCCATCGAGGCCAACAAGTATGTTCACTTGGCCTCTTCACCCTGATCTCTTGCCCTCTTCAGCTATGTACACAAGCTATGTGATCTCTTTCGGATGTGCGAGGACATCGACAACGTCGAGGGTCTCCACGTCTTCTACAATATCGCCAAGCATCTCTTCATGCTCAACAGGAATAATCTCATCGAGGTAAGGGTGCTCCCCCTCTTCTTCACTCTCTTGTAGATTCTGCTCAGTCAAGAATACCTCAAGGACATCATTGGGATGTTGGAATATGAGCCGAATCGAGATGAGCCACGACGACATCGCGAGTTCCTCTATGAGAAGTCTCACTTCAAGGAAGTTCTGCCGATGGAGAACGAACAATTGAGGTTTGTGGCGCCTCTCACGTGTTCTAATGAAGTCATTTGGCCACTTTTAGAGCGAAGATCCATCAAACATACCGTGTGCAATACGTGCAAGACGTTTGTCTACCAGCACCATCGCTCTTCGAAGAGAACTTGCTCTCCGTTCTCAATTCTTACATCTTCTTCTCACGAGTCGATATCGTGGCGATGCTCCAAGAGGACCGGAAACTGATGCGAGATCTCTTCGAGCAACTCAAAGACCCCGAGACGACTGTGGAAAGACGCAAAGACTTGGCGTGTTTCCTCAAGGAGTTCTGCTCCTTCTCGCAGAGTCTTCAGCCTGGTGGACCACAGGGCAAGGAGAGCTTCTACAAGGTGGGTCTATTTCATCATTTGATGAAATTCCTGTAGACGCTGATGTCGAATGATGTTCTTGGGACGATTGAGCCCTGTATTCGATCGGTGGATCCTGTGACAAGGACGACGACGGTGGATATGCTGGCGATGCTCGTCGATTTCAATCCACAACAGATCCGCGAGTATCTTCTCCGACAAGCCAAGGACAAGAGTGATGTGAGTCATTCCTTCACTTCTCCCTCTTGCGATATTTTTATCTCTTTTTCTTTGACCAAAACACGTGATTGAGATCTTCGTCGATGCACTTTGCTCAATGACTTTGGGTGGTCTTATGAAAGAGCTAAAGAAAGATGTAGACAGAAATAAGATGGGAGAATGTTTACAGGATGAGATGCTCCTGAACCTCCTTATCCGACACATGCACAACGATGACGACGTGGAGTTGTCGTCAGCCCAGCAAGTGGCTCACGTGTTGAGGATTCTGCTTGATCCTGAGAATATGGTTAGTCTTTCCACTTTGCTTCGCTTTCTTCTTCTTTGTTGCCTCGTAGAGGAGTGTGAGAAATCCCCTTACCGTTGTCTTCCCTTATAGCAACTGAGCATGCAGAAGGCGGAGAAGAGCGAGTTCCTCACCTTCTTCTACTCACGAGCCATTGGAACGTTGTGCAAGCCCTTCCTCGCCAATGTCTCCAATGGAAATCGGCCAAGAGATGGTGAGAGTCTCCTCTCTGAAGTTACCGCATCTTTCTTGCAGATTCTTACAAGACGGCGAACGAGGAGGCCTTGGTGTTGCGGTTGCTCTGCTTCTGCATCGAGCACCACTCGTATCAAATGCGACAGCATTGCATCTCCAACAACTTGCTCTCAAAGGCGCTCGTCTTGCTCTCCTCGAGGCATCACTTCCTCAAACTTGGTTCGTTTTACAATCAATTTCCCTCAATTGTCCCCTTCTTCAGCGGCCCTGAAGATGCTCCGTTGTGTGGTTCAGCTGAAGGACGACTTCTACAATCGTTTTATTGTTCGCGAGAAGATTTTGGACAAGGTCGTCGAGTGCTTCGTTGAGAATGGACCGAAGTACAACTTGCTCAATTCGGCCCTTCTTGAACTCTTCGAATTCATTCGACAGGTACACTTCCATCTTCCCTTCATCAACTCAAGAAATGTTTGCAGGAAGACGTGAAGATTTTGATCAAGTACACAGTCGAGAACCACATCGTCGCCTTTGAGGACGTCGACTACGTCAAGACCTTTGCGAATCTCAAGCAGAAGTACGAGCAACAGAAACATCGCGAGGAGGAGAAGGAGAGAGTGGCGGCAGCCGCGAAGCCGGAGCAGCACGAGAAGTGGCGTAAGGAGAGGAACGTCGACCAGGAGGAGGCCTGGTTCTCTGGCGAAGGCGAGGAAGAAGAAGAAGACGAGGAAGGAAAGGATGAGAAGTCGCCGTCGAAGCGAAACGGCGAGGTGACTCGGAAGACCGGCGCCGAGCCTTCCTTCCCGTCCGTGCTTCGTAAGCGAGCCGCAGCCGTGGAAGAAGAGGAGGAGGCGGCCGTCTTCGGCGCCAGCTCGGGTCCGAGCATCCTTGCACAGGTTTGTCTCTTCTTCAGGAGTTTTTGATTCGTGTTAGTTGATTCAGAGTGAGAAGAAAGAGAAGACGCCACCGCCGAGGATTGTCATTCGAGTTGGAGATCGGTCGCGCTCGCCATCACCGTCGACGCCTTCATTGTCGCAGCTTACGGTATCTTCGCCGAGAAGTCCATCGCCGAAGGCTCGAGATGATGAGGTTGGAGAGCGTTGAGAGATTGGAATAGTACAAAGGTTCAGGTCTCATCATCGGAGAAGACGCCCGACAACTCGAAGCCGGCGACGCCGTCCTCGGAAGCGATCATTCTCAAGAAGGTTCGAGCTTGTTTCTGTTCCACAAAGTTAAATCTTCAGGGCTTGTCCGGTCTGGTGGACTACGACGGCTCGTCCTCGTCATCAGATGAAGAGGAGAGCACAGCGGCTGGAGGTGCGGACCGCGACTCGGTGTCGTCGTCTTCGGCTAGCAGTCCAGCTCCCTCGACCTCGGGCTCGACGCACTCGGGCGTGGACGACGATGTCACATCGACCAGCGGCGACCACGACGAGGAGGACGACGCGTCGTCCGTCTGCTCACGGCGCTCGAATGGCCGCCGGAAACTCGAGGAGCTCGACGAGGTCGATGAACCGTCGAAGCTGGCCAGAGGACCGACGCCGGTGAAGCGCGTTCGATGCGCGGACGACGAGACCGATGAGCCGCCGGTGAAGGAGATGGACGAAGGTCTTGTTGTTCCACCTTGAAGACTTCTCCTTCTGTGGTATATTTGTTGTGTTTCTTCAATTCAATTCTCAATGTGATTGTGCGTGTTTTGGTGTTCATTGTGAAGAACTATTTTGATGAGAGATGGTAATGAATGTCTTCTTCGTCTTTTAGTTCTTCTTCTTGTTGAGCACACCGGTTCTCGACATGTCGTCTTCTTTCCCTGAAATCCCTTCTTTAGAGGAATCCAGTGACCTCAAGTTTCTCAAACAAAACCGTAGTCTCCTCTCTCTTTGAGCTGGCCTCGATGCTGCTTCGTGTGCTAGAGCTGAGCTTTTGAGATAGTTCCTTTCTGGCCTCCTTATAGAGCTGCCCCGACAGAGGTGCGGAAGAGGCTCGAGTAGCTCTTCCTCTTTCTGAGCCTTCTATCGCACATGTACAGATGCTCTTTTTATACTTCTTCTTGGTCTCGAACACAATTCCCATCGCAAGATTTCAGGATTTTCTTGTTTTTAAAGAAAAACAACGCCACCTGCCCTTCCTCTTCTTCCCCTTCGCTCGAAAAACACATACCTTTGGTTGTACCATGAGAGATTTTGGAAGTTGCTCCTCTGGTCATCCTCTTCTTCCTTCTTCTTCGTCTTGTCTTTAGAGTGTTGTTGTGAGGTCTTGTGGGTTCAAAAGTCTCGTGATGCTCCCTTTTATCTTCTTCATTTATTTGTTTGAGTGCTCGCCGTATTTCCGACGGTGCCATGCACTTGTACTCCTTCACAGTCTCCAACTTTCAGTCTTCTCTCTTCTCTTCCACATCTTCTAGTGACTAGGGATGAAGCTCATATGGAACTATGTGACGCTTTGTCTTTCGAAAGAAGACACCCGAAGATTCTTCTTCATCTTTCCCTCTTCATTGTTTCCAAAGTGTCCTTCCTTTCCTTCTCTCCATATAAGACTATAAGACTAAACCCGGTGATCCTAGAAACATTCTTCTATCATTATTCCTTCTTCTTTCATCCCGAGTTTTCTGGTCCCACTAGGACAGCATTTCCCAAAAAGGTCTTCTCGAGAACCGATAAGGGTCCTTTCTCGAGATTCTTGTAGAACTTAGTGACTCAGTATTTTGTTGTTTTCTTTATAGTTTTGAGCATTTCTTTGATTTCTCCCGTGGACAACTGTCTCGTTTCAAGATTGTGGCGGCTGCCATTGAAAAAGATCTATTCTTTCTTCTTCTTTTGAAGTTTTCTTCTTGTTGTTATTCCCATTCTCAAAAAGACTATGAAGAGATTGTGGCTCGTTGTCTCTTCACAAACTATGACGAAACGGTCCTTTTCGTCACGGATCTTCTCTTTTCTCAAAACTTCATCGGATACGAGGCTCAAATGCCTCAAGACACAAAAAAAATGAAAACGAAACTTGTCTCAAGTCGTCTGGTTTCTCGTTTTGAAGTTCAATTCTTCTTCCCCTGTTCTCCTCATGCGTTGTGTATGAATGTCGGCTAATAAGCTAGGAAGACTCTTCTTCTTGTATTTATTCTTCACTCTTCCTTTCCTCTTCTTCCATATTCTATGATTGATCCACACACCGATTTTTATTGCTCTACGGGAAGTTTAAGACGAAGAAGAAAGCAACCGCACACATACTCAATGGGGCCCTCGCCTCTCCCTTCCAATAGTTCTCTCTTTTCTCTTCTCTATGCCTCTTCCCTCCATCTGAATCCTCAACTTCCACTGTATTTGTGAATATCGTTCTTTTGAAACGAATTAAACTTGAAAAAAACTCTCGCTTCTTACACACGAAAAGTTGGAAAGCCAGCACAAAACACCAGCCGGCGGACAGACGAAGACTAACGGAAAAACCATGCGTCTGCATTCACGGTTCTACGACTTCGATTCCGATCATGAGCGGTTGAACCTGATACGCCTAGTCGCGATCAAGCCAGCAAGCTAAAGTTCCACCTGAGATCTCCTAGACTAGCACAAACCACTTCGTTAACACCGGTTTATTTCGCCCGATAAAAAGAAATGGAAGCCAAGCTCTAGGTGGAAGAGATCCAACCAAAGAGCAGGTCAACAAATAACGGGCCATAGACGGGGGAATTTCGGAAAAAT
>JAQIXL010002845.1:0-11824 GCA_034700245.1 Poikilolaimus oxycercus | reverse complement strand
TCTGAAAGACGCGTTTAGAACTTCAAGACTTCTTCTAGCTTGAAAACCTGGCTGAATTGAGGTCTTACTGCTTTTGCTATGCCCATAATTTTCTACTCTTCTACACGATCGCAGTAAAGAAGTGTAATTTGCAGAAAAGCTCATGCAGATCATCCCCATTAAACAAGAAGAAGGGGAAGAAGAAGGCAACGAACTCTTCTCAGCAGCAGCCATCGTTTGTCGCATAAGAGCGGCAAGACCAGAGGCAAGAAGTGGTTTCAAGTCGTCGCCGACTCCTTGCATGCCAAGGGCGGACAAGTCGAACTTCGAGGGATCAAAGGTCAGCGCGGCCATTGCTGCGGCACTCGGCTGGTTCTCTAAGCCTGAAAGCTCGAGGTTAGTTTTGTTCTGGGACTTCGAAGACTGCAGAAACGGACCCGTATTGAGGATTGGACCGTCATCCTCCTTCTCTTCTTCTTTGACACTGGCGGCGGCAGCTGCAGCGGCGTCGGCCTTTGCCTTCAGTTCAAGAATTTCTGAAACAGGGAGATGAGTCAACACAGTAACCCTGAATTTCCAGAAAGTTCAAATGTGACCACTGAAAGCGACAACTCACTTCTCTCGATGTTCATCTCTTTTGTTCTCGTCGGTGCTGGTCCACCGTTCACTGGTGTCGCGCATGGAGTTGAACCCTCCTGCAAGACTTCGCTCTAGATTTTAAGTGAAATTGCGTTTCAGGCTTTCCATATTTTTCTTCGTATGGCGATTGGGTGATGTACTTTTGGAGCGATGTTAGTTTGTTTTGACGTCTTTGCAAGACAAAAGTATCGGAGTTTGTCCTCACCTTGGGAGTGTCAGTGGGTGTCGCCGAGTCAACGGGCGAGGTGGAGGCGCTTTCGTTGGCGGCCGACAGGACCGGCCGATCCTCGTCGAGGAGTTCGTCGTCTTCTGCCCGTTCTCCTTCCTCATCGCCCATCTCTCCGAAGTTCAAATGGTGCAGCAAATCTGCAACATTCCCATGCTTCATCTTGGCCGCCCTCTCAAAGATCAGTTACAGCCACTACGTAGGAGCCCTCCTTCGGGGTTTTATTTTCGCCGAATCGCAAGAGGCGCCCGCTCCCTTCCCAGTCACGTTGTTGCCGGACAAACACCCTGCACTAGGGCCTTATCTCAAGTTTTAACTCTTCTTCTTCTTCTTGCCTACCACGCGTCCTTGTGGTCCTTCTACCCAACAACTTTGGACTCCGGTTTTTACTCGCAATGGCTTTTCCCCCTTCGTCATCTTTTGGGGCTTAAGAAATCTCTAGGAGTTTCGAGGTGGAAGTCTAAAGGTTACGGTGGATTTGAACCCCGGGCGTGAAAGAGATAAGGAGGAGAGGGGGGAGGGAAGGAGCACTGTACCTGAATGCTCTTTGGTGATCTCGGGTGGGACGTCCTCATTTCGGTTCGGATTCATCGAACCGAGCAGCGATGGCTGTTGAGCCACTAAAAGTGGTTCTCACTTAGGAGCTGAGATGATGAAACTTACTCAAAGCTGCTAAAGTCTCCATGACCGAGACGGAATCCACGAGGAGCGACCGTATCCTCGAGAAGGGGCAAGACTAGAGTTGTGTGAAAGACCGCCTCGAGAGACTCCTCGGCTACCGTAATCCCTCACTCTCGTATGGAAGCCGTCCTGAAAGAAGTGAACTTGTGAGATGTTGAAGTGTTTTCACGGATCACGAACTTGTTTCACGATTTTGGATGAGGAAAATAGACTCTAGGGAGGGAAGGTGGCGTGATGAGAAAGGGGAAAGATAGGAAAAGACCACGCGGTGTACTCTCGGAGAAGGGGCACAAATGGGAGCTTACCCCGAAACGGGGAAGCCCTGCTCTGACTGGTAACGACGAGTCTCAACAGATAAGAAGTTCTAGAAGAGAGAGAAAGAGAGATGCTGAACACATGGGCACAATCTTCATGACTGAGAAGGAGCATTCTTTAGCGAGAAAGGTTGTTCGTAGTATGTTCGGGTGCGAAGCAAAATATGTCAAGAGCTGCTTTCAACTACACCAGTCGTCTCAAACTAGCGAGTTATTCAAACTTCTGGTTTAACTCTCAGTGTGAAACAGATACTCGCCAGTCAAATGGCTCGAAAAGGGCAACCACTTTAACGTCAGACAGCAATGAAATGCAACGATGCTGAACTCCAAGCTCATTGGCAAATCTGGAGCTCATTGCTCAAGTGAAACCTAAGAACCGTAAACTGCCAAATCCAGCTGACATTTCTTTTGATTTCCTGAGCTCTAACAAGCAGGCACTAGAAACATCTCGGGCGCTTCTCTTTACTGAGGACACGTCTGTACGGCTGTTGAGTGTCCTCTCCCCTAGATAGTAAGACGGAGGCGAGTTAGATAGTAAAGAATGACAGCCCCGTCGATTCCCTTCAGGACGCCCTCCTTGTCCTTATCGGTCCAACACCGCGCTCCACGTGCGCCGAGAGATGCGGGGAGAGCCAGCGGCAGCATTGGCTAGAGGACAATGTTTCATGTCCATGTACACGTGCCATAAATGTCTTGAAGTGCAAAGATGCTGATTCGGGAAAATGTTGGCTAAGGAATCTGGCCTTTGAGAGAAGTGCCGATGTACTCGACGCTTTGAAAGAAAAGAGCAAATCGTGTGAAGCAATCAAAACAGCCGAGCACCCCTGGTGTTAGCGGTTTCTCGCATTGCAAATCAGAGCAAGCCAATTTGGAACGCAATAGTGTTTTCCGGAGTGATTGAAAACCATAAAAATTGCATTCGTCGAGAAACGATTGGCTGGTTCGTTGTGAAATAGGTACAAGAGAAGAGAGGAAAAGGTTCGGCCGCGTATCGCATAGCCCACGGCCCGTAATGGAACAGAGACCAAGCGTAGTGGAACAATGGCAGAGCTCGTCTTGGGCTTTCGATCCCTCGCCGAGAGCCTCGCGTAGCAAACAGTTCGCCGTACTCGAATACACCACGTTGACTTTGACGCATCGTCAAAAGCTTTGCAAGGGGAAGTAGTGAACTGAGTAGCACGGAAGTAATAGCGATTCTCTGATTTCGAAATCTGCACGATTTCACGTTTAGCAGTTTCATCAATGGTTCAATATCATAACAAAAAAAATCGGTGCACTATAGCGCCAGTGAGCCCGATAAAAACTTTCAATAGCGTACAACTCTATGCTGAAAAGGCAATAAGTTTCTTGCCTATTGTAATCTGAAGAAATAGCTCAACAGTTGATAGTTGTCCAGCGCAATCGTAATGAAAAGTCTCAAAGGGCAAAGACGAAAAACACAGATGTTCCTCGCTGCGTGCAAATGACAATCATAATCGTTTTGCTGGACGCGTCTCGTGAGGAGGAGGTGCAGAGGAGTCTCTCACGGGGGGCTTAGACTAACTTGATCAAGGATGCCTCGAGGGCCGAAATGAAAAAGCGGAAAAGACACTCACTCGAGAGAAGAAGAAGAAGGCAAGCGGATTTCTCTCTCTCTCTTCTTCCTCGAGAACACGCAAACTGGATTTCACTTCGATGCCTCCGGCTAGCGGATCAGCAGTCAGGTGATCTACGTCGACGACGACGACGTAACGAGTTCGCGAAATTAGGAAGTTGAAGGCGATTAGGGGATTACGGTAGTTCCTGGTCAATCAGAGGACGTCAAGCGGAGATTGCAAAGCTGAGGAGAAAGACTCATATAAGGCGTAAAGAGGCTCAATAGCCATACGAGGCTTCAAGAGAAAGCGCCGACTTGCGCAATCGGAGACCGTCGACGGCGTCGTCGCTCGCCTCCTCGCGCGGACCGTCGAAGCGGGCGATGGGAGGGCGAGCAGCTTCTCAAACATTTACTGCGCTTACGCGCGTATTTCGTGCCGAGACCTTTCTGTCTCGGGCCGTCGCGCCGATTTTGGACTAGACAGAAAAGCGAAAGAGAAGAGCATTAGTGAATTTTGGTATGAGCTGGCCTTTCTCAGAGAAGCAACAGTAGCAGTCAAAACAAGGTTTTGAGATTTCTTCACTATCAAGTGTCTGCATCTGTCTCTCTTCAAAATGTTGTTGGTCAGCAAGCGTGTCCCCTTGGTCGTTTCTTCAGTGATGAAACACATAGGCAACGGGGCGTAAAGGTGATGGAGGAGAAGGAGAATGAGAAGAAGACGACGGAGTGGTACCGGGTAACACCAAGGGTTGTGGTGGTGCTGTTGCCTGTGAGAAGGCGGGAGAGCAACGAGATGACACAGAGCTCGCCTCTCTCTGCATGAATACCACACAGAGACACCGCACCACGCCAGCAGGCGCCCATCGTTCAAATGTCACATCGGAAAGGGTTACAAGGGTTGCGTTTGACCTGTAAAGGTCAACTTGTGGAAGAGCACGAGAAAGGGGAACCCAACACGAAAAGCACAACGACTCGCGCACTCGCACACGAGACTGTAATGGAGACACCCTTGATTGCTCATATGACGAAGAAGCAGAGCGGCGGCCTCGCGGCGACGGGCGAGGCAGAGGGCGGAGGAGGAGAAGGAGGAGGGACGCCGTACTCAAGTCACGAAGCTCGAGCGGTCACTCAGAAAGTCGAGCAAGTCGAGTCGTCGAAGCTCAAACAAAAGTACGCTACGTCTCAACAGCGAGAAGAAGAAGAAGAGAGTGAAGGAGAGAGTAGAATTCAAAGTCGGCCTCCTTCTTCTCCTCCTTCTCCTCCTTGCAGAAACTTGGAGCAGTTGATTACACAGAGAGAGAACTCCCTCAGAGCCCTGAAGGCGGAGAACCGTCCCTCTCTCCCGTCGGCCGCCCCATTGTCTTTGCTCGACCAGTCAGTCACTTTCTCGGGAGCCGCGCACAAAGCTAAGAGACCAACAAGTTGGACGCAGCCCGCTTTTGCTCGCCCGCCGCTTGCGAGACGACTGCTGAAGGTCTCTGGAACAACTGAGAGCTACTGTAAGAGGGACGAGAAGCTAAAAGTACTGTAGGTCTCTGGTCAAGGTGAGCGTGACCCTAAAGGGAGGTCGGAGCAAGCGGCGTGAGCGTCGGGCATACTGCGAGGGGCCTACTCATTCCGTACACAACACATATGGTGACCTCTAGCCGTGGCGGGCTCGCACACCAGCGGGACCCCTTCCCTCTACCTCGCCCCCACCATCACATCAACAATATCCATATTCGAGGGAGGGACAGGGCTCAGGAGAGTTTCACAGCGTTGACCTAGACCCTTCTTACCCTCCCTTTCCCTCTCTCCCTCGGACAGAGTAGTAAACAATCTCTGAGAGAGGCGAGACTTAGAGCGCGCAGACTGATCACGAACAAAAGACGAAGAAGGACAGCGAAGAAGAGAAAAGAGATACGCAATGAAAGGTCTCTGCGGCTTTGCGTAAACATTGTAAATGAGAAGAAGTTTCGCGAAATCGGATTGAAGCAAAACATGAATTGGCGCGAAAATAGATGATTGAAGGGAAAAAGTGCCGCAAATCGCTGTTCAAGTAGAGGAGCGGCAATCGGAAGAGACGAGGGAGAGGGAGAGGGAGGGAGGGAGAGAAGTGGCCTGGAACGGACGAGTACTCACTCGGTTCTGTCCTCTATCGATGGTCACTCTGTGAGAGTCAGTTGAATGACCATCTCCTCCCTCTCTTTGAGAGTCTCCAGAGTAGAGGGTGAAGGAGGGATTACGCAACTTGGTGTTTCTCCTGTTCGCGCGCTCTCAGCACGGCCCTAGCAAGGATCGATAACCCATTCATTCCAACGTTCATAGTCCATAAGAGGAGAAGGGGAGAAGGGGCTCAAGTAGGCCAATGATACTGTTTCCTTCGTCTCTCTCTCTTTTAGAGGGATTTCCTCCTCACATAAAGACATCTCTTCATTCGAAATGAGCAAAATGCGCATTTGGAGACTGTGACTAGGCAGATGCGAACAGATGGTCAGCGCCTGTTCTTCAAGCAGTTTCGCGCCTAAACGCACGTACTAGTTGCAAAGGAGTAAAGAGAAGAGAGGTAAGTGGAGGAGAAGGCAGATCGCGCGCTCCTCGCTGCCAACTTTGACGATTCTCAAGGCCAGACGACAGCGAAGAGTGGACAATAGAGCTGAGAAGGCTGATATTGTACTAACGGAGGAAAGCCTTCGCGTCAAGGTCAAGTGTCTTCAAAAATAAATTTGCCTTTTCTGGCACAACCACAAAGTGTGATGAGAAACAAGTCAAGAGGAGTTCAAGTAAAGGGCATTCTCTCCTCTCTTCTCAGCCTTCAACTGAGCAGCCTCGAGGTGGACATCAAGGCCGAGTCGTGTGGGGAGAGAGTCACAAAAATGGCCTACTCGGGTAAGACTGACTGGCAAGGCCGCGAAAAGGGGGAGTAAGATGGCACTTCCTGACATTCTTCTTTCTCCTCTCCTCCTTTCTCCTTTCTTCAGTTTTCATCGCCCCAAGAGTAGTCTGGAATTTACTACGAGTTGGCAGCCGGCGCGCGCGTCGAGAGTAGAGCGTGTGAAGAAGAAGACAAAAAGCAGGTTTCAACCCCTGTCACCCATCCTGGGTGCGGTCTTGCTTTTGAAACACTTTCACTTACTTCGGATCTGAAGAAGAAGAAGAAAGTTATCGATCCGAAGAGATCAACAAAGCGCGTGCGCAAGCGCTAAGACTCGTGTGAAACAACACCCGATCTAATGATTAGATCGATGCCGCAGAAGTCAGAACTCCTCGTAGAAGAGGAACAACTTTGAGGGTCGAGGGAAAAGTAGCGCTGACCACATAGCGTGACAGCAAGCGGACGACGGTGAACTGTTTGGTTAACCCAGTTCCTGCTCCTCTTCTCCTCCTCCTCCTCCTCGTCTACCTCCTCCTTCTTCAACTCGCGGCTAACCGCTGCCGCCATCGCTCGACCCGCTATGTACTTCTCTGCGTGTCTAGTACTCTTCAGTCATTGAACTGTCTCGTTTTGGCGCGATCCAACTGTCTAGCCGAGTCTGCACATAGGAGAAGGGGAGGGGAGAGACGCTAGTGACCCCTTAGCGAGGCGACCCGTATCATCCGCCCGTCAGCACTTGTTAACCCAGAAAAAAACGTTGTCCAATGTAGCGACGAGTGGCAATTTCCTTCTTTTCTCCTTTGCGTAAGAATGTGAAATTGCCCGTGAGTACTACGGCCTTCGTCCCTACACACTACGAGAAGACAAACAGAAACTTGACCAGTACCGAAATTCAAAAGGAGAAGGAGAAGGACTTGGTCGAGAGTCGCACGAGAAAGGGAACTCGGAAAGTGCGGCAATAAACAAAGAAGAAGAAGAAAGTAGAATACATAAGCCGAAGGAGAAGAGAAGAAGGGATTGAATGACCATCGGGAACTGCGAAGTTGAAGGAGGAGCTGGCGAAGGGAGCGGTCAGACTGCTCCTCTTACACTACATACTCGCTCTCCTAAGGTCAGCCAAGGGGCTCTCCTCGGCGAGAGAACTTCGTTGTGCTGTTGTTGTGGGCTGTGTTGATCGTTTGGCCCTCTCCCACTCCGAGAGACTCTGACTCCTCGCTTTTACACTCTTTCGAGTAGAGACGCGCGCTCTGGCTAGTCGCCGGCGCGCAAGAACGCGCGCGTGGTACTTCTCTTCTCTCCCAAAGTCTGGAGAGGCGAAAGATAAATGCAAGAGTACAACGGTACTTTGTCTGCCGAGGAGAGGAGAGGGGCGAAGAGGACCGACTGCTGTACTAAGAAAACACCACGCAGCAAGCCCCAAGGGCCAAGCAGATGAACAGAAAGTTAAAGCGAACGAGAGGTGAACGTGAGAAACGGGACTCTTCGGATTATACAACAACATTATCTTATCAATGTCGATAATAACGGGACGCGATATTCGCATAGTCAAGTGGTTGAGGAAAGAGATTGCCGACAATTAAAGGAGCGTCAAAAGAATTCTAAACACTTGTTCTTGCCAACTTCGATTGCGCTTTCAAAAGTTCCGCAAATAACTCCGCCCAACAGCCTCTTGGAGTTTCTTCTTCTGCTTCCAAGGAGGCGGCAGACAGTCGCGTCCCCATCCTCTTCCACCCCCTCGGACCTCCTCACGAGCAAAAAACCGCGCAAAGAAAGAAAAACTCGAAGTCTGAAGTGCAATACAAGCAGAGGATTTCGTGGGGCAAGAAGATTTCCGACAGAATTGCTCATTGAAGGGAGCTCTAGGATCTATGAGTGAAGCCGAGGAGTCCTGTGACCCGCCGTCTCTTGCCGACTCAGAGGCTTGAGCACATAAGAGCGGACTAAGTGAACGGGGAAGTGAGAGGGAGAGGAGACTCAATGATGAAGAAGTCACTTCTTCATCGCTTAGGGCGCAGTCCGATCGCGCTTACTTCCTTCACTGTCAAGGCAGAGAGGGAGAGAGAAGGGGAGGGGTGAGACTACTCTCGGGGCAACCGTCGAAGCGGTCGCCCGAGGGGGAGAAGCCGGCTTCCTTCACTAAGGCCTCCGTCCACTGCCAAGAGGAGCGCCGGCCGCCACTGCTGACCAGTCGGTCGCCCTTGTCACTAAACTGTCAACTACGGTCCGCACCACTAGCACGACTTGAGAGATGCGGTTTGGGTCCTCTGCGGGGAGAGGGAGAGAGGGGGGGAGAAGTTCGAAGTGATCAGAGTCCTGAAACGAAGAAACCCCCGAAAGAATCCACAGTACTACGAATAAGGGGGGATTGTTCAGGAATAACACGAAGCTAGACGAGAGAAGGTCTCCAGGATCGAATAACTAGTGCTGGCTGGGCTTTTAGGTAAACGTAAGCGAAAGCCCTTTCGGGGCGTCCACGATTGCGGCGTTACTCTGAAGGCTTCAAGGCCATGAAAGCGGTGTTGAGAGAGAGAAGAGGACAGAACTCGCTACTCGAATTTCACGTACACAACCACTGGCGCGCGAGTCCTCCGAGGACAAAACCACAAACCGGCTACTTACTGATTCGAATGGGATATAAATGGTAAGGACGAGGAGCTTCTTTGATAGGCGATGGAATGAGGGTTGTCAAAGATCAACGAGGAAGAGTAGAGCATTGTAAAGACTCTAGAGTAGGGCTGACCCACGAGGAGGGAAGGACAACAACTGGCGCGCGTGTACGTCGGTCGCATCTCTAAACGGACAAGTGTCTTCTCCTTCTTCTTCATCTCTGCTCCGTCGAAGGAAGAAGGTTTGTGTACTAATACCGTGCCGCCGTCTCTAGTAGGGGTGAGGTCAACTCGTTGTTTCCCAAAAGGAGCCCCTCTCGTCGCCACTCCTCTCTTCCTCCTCGCCCTCTGGGAGACCGCAGTCAAGTCAAGTTTGACCACAGGCGTCGCCTCTTCCCAGCCCGCCTCTCCCCTTCTCTCGTCTAGGTAAATGACCTCGTCGTTGTGTGTGCGCGCGCGCCGCCAACGAGTATCAAATTGTACCAGGTGGCGCATAACAGAAGAGAAGAGGAGGCCGTTTTGGGACGCATCTGGTCAGGTTCAAAAGGCAAGCCTCGCGTGTGTCTCTGGCCTGGCCTTTCCTTCACTAGACTTTTCCTTCTTGACAAAATGTGTGAGGTCTGACAAGGAAAGAACTTGTAGCATGTGGTCGGAGGTGCGAACCAGGAAATCAACTTTTTTGTTCCCGTTGAAGGAGAAGAAGTCTGACCTCAAATCCCGGCATGAAAACCTAGAGGAAGGCGCATGACCGTGCTAAGCGGGAGAAGCCTCTTCACCTTGGTTCTGTCTCTCTTCTCTCACATAAAACCCTCGACTTGCTCATTAATCCATTCTAGCTAATCCGAAAGAAACGAACTCGGAGAGCTTCTTCTTCTTCTCTCTCAATATGCCCGAGGGGTGAGAGGGGGACGAGGGGAGAGGCAATGAAAGCAGAGGAAATCCCGGAACAACAAGCCAGCACAGGACTCCCCGTGACTTCTTAACTCCTGTAAAGCCTCCGATGGGGGTGAAGAGTGGATCATATTGCTTTTGAGGGATTTCCGAAGCTGCCGCTTTCATGAAGGGATTATCGAGGGACCCCTCGGACACTTGTTATGGTACTATGATACAGTAGTCTTTGAACGGGGAAGGGAATGAAGTGAATGCAAGTGAGAAGAAGAAACAAAAGAAGCGCAGAAAACTTCACCAAGGACAGAAACACCTTGAGGGAGGGGGCTGCCGTGGGTCGAAGCAGTTATCAACAGAAAGCGCGCTACTCTTCGGGCGCCGGCCCTTGTCTTGATCGAGTCAGTTGGTGTGTGCCTCGTCCGTCTTCTACACTCAGTGAAGAGTTACTACTCGCGGGCTGAGAAGAGGCCGAGGAGCGGCTGCCAAGAGACAGAAGCAGAGAGGGAAGAGAGAAGGAGAGAGAGAGAGGGAGATAATGTGAGGACGATTTCGCTCCTAGCAACTGTTGTTCCACTCAACTCCACCAACGAGCGTTTTCTCAAAGCAAAGGCGAAGAGCAGCAGGAGCAGGGAAGGGGAGGGAGGGGAGGTCTACGTGTGTGTTGCGAGAAGAGAGCAGATGCACGCGGACCACGAAGAAAAAACGCCCCGAGAAGCAACAAAAAACACCAAAAGTGCGAGAAAGAAAGCCGACTCAATGTCCGAGGAGAAATGTGCGGCGACGGAAATCGCGTGTCAAGGAGGAATTTGACCTGTCTGGCCTCTTTGAAAGGAGTTGTCGGAACACTTGGCGAGTTTTACTTGAGTCGCGTCTACTTGCAATCGCGTGACTAAGAGGTTGGACGAATGAGGAGAGAGAGAGAGAGAGAGAAAGAGTGGGAAGAAGCAGGAAGGAAGAAGTTCGCTCTTCAAGGAGGCGGAAGAGGAGAAGGAGAAGAAGAAAGTAGAAGAGAGGACCAGCTCGAGCAACCACAGAAAAGCGCTCGAGGGCCGCGCGCGCGGCGACGCTTCAAGCAAAAACATCGGCAGGCATTCCCTCCCTCCTTGTTTGCAACAAATTGTTGTCTCTCGAAGAGGTGGAGGTGTTTTTAGAGCTCTCTGCCAGACTTGAGAAAGTGCTCGAAGAGCGAGAAACTTCCTGAAGAGGAAGGACAAACCAGAGATGAAGAGAGACTGTACAGTATGGTCTTGAGAGACTCGCGGCGACGGCGCTTTTCGTCGTGGGTGCCCGGGCTTTGTTCAATGGAGATTTCGCCAGTAACAGTCAATATGCTCGCGCGCGCGCTTCAACGGCGAGCCGCGCGCCGTTGTTTCAGCTGGCGATGGCCAGCACCTCGATCGAGGGAGAGAGAGAGAGAGGCTGTCACGAGGCACACGAGACAGAGACAAGAAGAAGATCAAGATGAGGCATCAACATCAGTTAGTTCTACTACGAGTTTGGAAAAGTTTCTAATGAACTGATTTTCAAAGTTTGGGAAGTGGAGTAGACACAATGATTACCTGTTCTGGTTGAGTCAAAGTTGTCCGAATGAAACGGCGGTCTCACGGTTGTTCTTTTCTCTGCAAGTCCAGTTGGTGAATGCGAGGGGAAAAGGTTCCAATTCAAGGCGAGGACGAATGACGCGCCACACCACGACGCGGCCACAAAAACCAAACTTTCGCGCGATTCGAGATCTCGATGGGACAAGTAGATAACTCGAGAAGAGCTCGCGCCTCAGGAGAAGAAGCTAGGAGGGAAATAACAAGTTCTCTTGTTGAGGAGAGACCGAGACTGAGACGCGGGACGCCGGACTGGCTAACTGGATCCTCCTCGCCCCTCGCCTTGTCTCACTTGAAGATTAGCGAGTGCTTGAGCTGTAGCGCCTCGAGCCAGTTGAAAAGAGATGCTCACGGGACGATTTGGACTTCTTCGTCCCCTTTGAGAGCTCACAAGGGAAGGACACTTTCTTCCCCCCGGCTTTTGAAACGGGACTAGGACCCCTAGATGCAGTTTTTCACGCTG
>JAQIXL010002844.1:0-11824 GCA_034700245.1 Poikilolaimus oxycercus | reverse complement strand
GTGGTGCCGTCATCACAAGGACGACGCCCCCTACGTTCACATCGACCCTCGCGAGCAGCGCACTGAGGATATTTCTCTATGGGATCAGGACTTCCTCAACGGTGAGCAGTCCACTGTTTTCGAGATCCTTCAGGTTTGTTTACCTCATGTTTATTAAAAGTAAATAAAAATTTAGGCGGCCAACTACCTGGACATGAAGCCGCTCCTCAACACTTGCTGCAAGACCCTCGCCAACATCATGAAGGTAGAGGAAGCTGATAGAATTGAAAAGAGGAAAAGTGTTCAGGGCAAATCGACGCAGGAACTCCGCGACACCTTCCACATCGAGAACGACTTCTCCCCTGAGGAAGAGGAGCAGATCCGCCGAGAGAACGCCTGGTGCGAGGACTGAATTTTGTTTTTTTCTTGAAACTTGTTCTTTATTGCGATTTGCTGTGCTGATCTTAAATAAACACTTCAAACATTATTCGTACCCGGTCGGTTATAAAAAGGAGGTATTTTGAAACTCGCACGGGAAACACGTTCAGCAAATCGTCCGTAGCTTTGAAGCCACTGTCCAGTTCAGTTCGAAGAAAAGCCCGAGAAGATGTGGATCACCGCCGATTGTGTGCTCTGTTTCAACAAAAGAGGTTCTTTCATTTGTCGTCCCAGACAGTGATGATTTGGTCGGTAATACGTTTGGAAATGTTCTTTCAGTCGGCAAGTCCATTCCAGCAACGAGAACATTGGCATGAAGAAAAGCAAATAAGTTTCGTTTCTTTCAGAAGAAAACAAGGAAGGGGAAAAGCATGATAATGTTGACCCTTTGTTGTCTTCATTAGTCGATGTGGTTGTTCGAGAAGAAGAAGGAGCTAAACTGTTGGGCCTCTAATCGAAGCCGAGTGACAGCCGGCCGTGAGAGAATTCTTGATGAGTTTCACATTGATTCCAAGAAGTGCAATAGTTTGGCTTTGTAGTACCGCAGAGAGCCGTAGTTGTCATTGAAAAAGTGCCTGGATGTCGGAATACCGAATCAGAAGGTTTGAAACGAGAACTGGAAACCAAATCCGTTTTATTTGCTGCAGAAGATGAAGCTGGAAGAACGGTCATAATTCCTCGAAGAATGTCGGCCGCAGCAAGTTCCGCAAAGTTGTAGCAAAAACACCAGTTCTAAGTCGGACTCCGCTCTATTAGATGAAATCGGCATGCTTGTTACAACGAAAAGGATTCGAGTGGACTGCTTTACGGGAGACACACGAGCGTGTTGCTCAGAACGGCAATGCTAAATCGGGACTGATCAAGACGAATGATGGATAAAAAGCTTAGATTTTTTTCGTTCTCCTGTAGAGACTTTTTATTGTCGCATTAAATAATTTCAGAATTGAGCTGGCGGTGTTGCCATTACAGAAATGAGAACCGTTGGAGCGAAACCCATATTTTCTCTGAAATGAGAACGTTTTGGCAAAAATCATAAAATTATGTATTCACATGATGCGAAGCAGTGAACATGCAGCCTTGGATTGAGCTTTTAGACCAAAGTTGTGAAACACAACCACTGACAAGTTTGACGCTCTCTGAAAGCCATTCATCGTCGAGCGAGGAAATAATAGCTGTGACGAGATTGATTCGAGCACCGACGCCACAAATTTCAAAGACCAAGAAAAGCAAATTCGCTTCATTTCTTTCAGAAAACGAAGGGATACAAACGGCGATCCTTTATTAATAAGACGATGATTTGCTCTCTGTGACAATGTTAGATTCTTACATTTTGGGCTTTTTTCGAACAGGTTAAGCCTGATCGGGCTGAAACTTTGCACACTTATATAACTTTTAATGCCGGTTCTAATGATACCATACTTGCCCAATCAAAGACTGAAGAAAGTTTAGAAACTGAATAAAACACCATTTTGAGCCAAAGCTGTCGGAAATGTTTATTCGCGAACCAAAGTGGTCGGAAATTTTTAGTGAAGGGTTCGATCCCGCCGGTGCCCAATCTTTTTGCTCTTGTTTTTAATTATTATTTCAGCTTGCTGAAGTCACTGGCGAGGCTAATGAGCCAGATTTAAAGCAAATTGGGCCGTTAGTTAGAGTTTTACGAGAAAAGAAAGAACAACTCTTTAGTCTGTTAGTAGACAGAAGCAAGACCTTAGGCAGTTAGAAGAGCTTGGAAGGTATAGCCATCGTTAGGAAGGAACGTCGTTAGTCGGCTGACAAGCCGTTAGTCTGTTAGAAGAGCTTGAGGGAGGGAACTTTCGTTAGTCAGTTTAGCAGTCTTTCGTTAGTGCGTTAGTTTCGTTAGTACAGTTTCTAATAATTCATTAGAGATCTGCGCCGAAAATGTTCTGCTGTATCACAAGTTTACAGAATTGGCAAGCATGCCAGGATTTTAAAAGGGAAAAGAGATGCGAGTGACAATGCCGCGTCGCAGCTGGCTGTGCATGTCTCGTTCTATTTTGTTCATGGTCTCTTTGCTTTGCCGTGAAGTGGAGTTCGTGTCGTTTGAAGAAGTGTTTTGATGTTGGAATACAGTTGGAAGGTTGGAATCAAAGGGCGTGCGGAGAACAAGTCGGTTTCATTCTTTGCGGAAGATGATGCGGGAAGAACGGTTACGGTTAATGGGGGACGATTCTGCAAGTTTGATCATCTCAAAGTTGCCGAAACCAAGTGGAACCTATCATTTTGAGAGAATAGCTGAGCTTACGACGAGCTGCAAGAAAAGAGGCTGGAGTAAAGAACTACTGAGAAAAAAAAGAGAAAATGCTTGGCTGGAGGATTGAATTCTTGAAAGTTCTTCTTTATTGCCATTTATTGCGCTGACATTGAATAAAGGACTTTGATCGTAGAGATCACTCGCACGGTTTGGAAGGCCAATCGTCAGAAAGGAATCCATTCAGCAAATCGTTCATTGCTCGCAGTTAACTCTCTTGTTCCGTTCGAGGGTCTCGACGGAGAGCTGGAAGATGCCGCTTCTGGCGTGCTATGTTTCAACAAAATATCTTCCTTCGTTAGTTGTCACAGACATCTTCGGTGAGTACAGGATCTGCAAAAAATCCTTTCAGTCGTCAAGGCCATGGCAGCAACGAGGACATTAGCGTGGAGAAAAGCAAATAAGCTTCATTTGTTTCAGAATTGAGAAAGATGAAAGAGCGTGATAATGCGACGAATCTTTGCAGCGTTAGTTGCGAAGAAAGAACTCAAGTGTTGGGTCTCAATCAATGCCGCCTCACAGTTGACTGTGAGTCATTTCGTCGTGAGTTTCTCAACGCGTTAATGACTTTCAATAGTTTGGCTTTGTAGTGAACCGGCGTCACTTGCGCTTTGATTGTATGTAGAAGTGCCTGGATGCGCGAATGCATGTGTCAGGAGGTTTGAATCGAAAGCTTAAAAGCAAATTCGTTTTATTTGTTGCGTAAGATGACGCTAGAAGGACGACGATAATCCGCCGAGGATGGCAGGAGTGCAAAAATTGTAACTATTGTATTGTCGGACCAGAGAGAATCTCATTCGCGCCTCCTTTTTGATGTTCATCCAGGTTTGAGCAGCCAACTCACAGCAGTCGTTCTGGCATACGTGGGCACGGCCCTGTAATTACGCCCCCCCCCCCCCCTCGGGCCGCCGGAGGGGTCTACATGACCCCCTGCCCACCTCTGCGTTCTGGGCGTCTACGGCATCTTTTCCAAGTCTTTATTGACGATCAGCTTTGTTGTGCTGATCGTCAATAAAGACTTTGATCGTTGAGATCTGACAATTATGAGGTGAGGTTAAGATTGTGAGATGGAATCACTCAGACAAATTCAGCGGAGTTATTCACGGCACAAGATGTTCATTGCTGCTGTATGAGTGAGTGCTGTGTTTCAACAAAGGAGTTTCATCCATTTACTGTCAAGTCAATAATAATGCGGATTGTGTTGTCGGGCGTTGACAATTGTCTATATCAATGAGAGTTATGTACAACGAAACACACTGAATTTACTTTGAAATGGTTCTTGGAAAAAAGTCATACAATGTGGATTCTCCCACAAGTCCAGGGCAACGAGCATAAAGCTTTTGCTTGGTTTTATAGACGGAGGTTTTGAAACATAACTCGTTGTCAGTTTTCTGGGTAAACTCGAGTGAAGGAATAAGCATCGCGGAATTGGCAAGAGTGGCTTGTTCGGGGCGATTTGATTGTGCTCACGAACGGACGTCTTCATGCTCTCATGTTCATTCATGTGTCTGTAGATGGCTGCTGTTTCATCCAAATCGTTCCTCAGATTTTCCCGGTTTTCCTTGCATTTATGACTCGAATTGGCAAGTGCGAGAGTGTGAATGGCCGAGTTTCTTTTCAGCCTTATTTCGCACTAAATCAATCAGCCCTTCTGAGTGTTAAAACTGGCCTCGACTGGCATAAAAGCCACGCCAAACAACCCCGAGATCATTTGAGGTCATCGTCCTCTCGCCGTCTACTCCGCTCTCCTGCTCCGTTTCACCAAGAAAGACGCCATGACCGAAGTCGCTGCTTCCTCCACCTCCACCGCCGTCGAGAAGACGATCTCCCTGAAGACGAACGACGACCGCGTCTTCGCCCTGCCTCGCAAGGCCATCGCCGTCTCCGGCACCATCAACACCATGCTTCGAGTGAGTCTTCCTTCTTCTTCTTTGAAGATTCTCTTCTAGGACCTGGGAGGGGACGACGAGTTGGACTTCTCCTCCGAGATCCCATTGCCGAACGTGAGCGGGTCGATCTTCGAGAAGATCGAAGAGTGGTGCCGTCATCACAAGGACGATGCGCCCTACGTTCACATCGACCCTCGCGAGCAGCGCACTGAGGATATTTCTCAATGGGATCAGAACTTCCTCAAGGTTGAGCAGTCCACTCTTTTCGAGATCCTTCAGGTTCGTTCCCTCTTTATAGAAAGAAAAAAGTTTAGGCGGCCAACTACCTGGACATGAAGCCGCTCCTCGACACTTGCTGCAAGGCCATCGCCAACATCATGAAGGTGGAGGAAGCTGAAAGAATTGAAAAGAGGAAAAGTGTTTAGGGCAAATCGACGGAGGAACTCCGCGACACCTTCCACATCGAGAACGACTTCTCCCCCGAGGAAGAGGAGCAGATCCGCCGTGAGAACGCTTGGTGCGAGGACTGAGTATCTTTATTCTTGAAAATTGTTCTTTATTGCAATTTATTGTGAAGATGTGCATCACCGTTTATTGCGTGCTCTGTTTCAATCAAATATGTGCTTTAATTTGTTGTCCCAGATGGTCTTATGACGGAACTGGGCATACGCTTGCAAAACTACTTTCAGGGCCATAACATCAACGAGAAGATTAAGAGCGATACAGTTTTCTCTTCAGAAGAAAAAGAGGGAAGGAGCGTGACAATGTGAAGAGGCTGATGTTGAACTCTGGATTTGTTTTGGAATAAAAGGTTTGCGTCGCTGCCGTCGTGCCAATCATCGGTCAGCAAACGGTGTCGCAACTGATTTGCCGAATCGTTTCTCACGATGAAGAGGCAAGATCCTTGACTTCTCCTCGTCCCTTTTCTTCCCCTTTGCTCTTTTCAGAACGAGTTTTGTCTGAAAGGCTTTTGAATCCGATCCCAGCATGGTGCGCACAGCTGAATGTTCGTTCAAGGGCAAGAAGTTTGGAGCTTTCAGTCACCAATCCCTGGTTGCCTTTTTGGTTGTTTACTCAATCCTTTGCCCTTTTCACAAGCTCCATCAATCCAAAGCATCCCAGGTTTCTTACGCAGTAGGCCTGAAACAAGTTCAGTGAAAACTCCTTCTCACAGCGACTGGTCCGTTTCCAGTAGTGAGAGCCGTCTTTTTCGATCCCGACTCCTCCGCATGGAGATATCCATTTGAAATCTTTGGACTGACGACTCTGGCTGAAGCCGAGAAGATTGTGCTCATGGCGATTCAGACTCAACTTCACCATCGGTTCGATGAAATGAAAAAGGCCGCTGGCTCACGACCTAGTAGAGTGGATTTTGTTCAGTTGACGCTGGTCTCTGCTGCTACTTTCTTGTCCATTACTCGACTTTAGCAGTAATGGCTACAGACCGTTGTGTAGATTCATTCCCTCACTGGCAAAACTTGCAATAGCTCTGTTGCCGACAATGAAAGCAGGGATTTCAGGCTTTACAGCGTTTTCTTATATCAAAAGAGCTTCCGATATAGATAGCCACAGATAAAAGCGTTTACCGGAGATTTGGATGTGCAACGAGCTGGTTACAGTTGTCTCTCATGCATGGCGTGGGCGGCTGCTATGCGAAGATCGGTCGAGAATGCCCTGAAAGACTTTTTGCGGCTCGTTGAAACGTCGTTGAAGCAGGGGGCGCCGGATCGCCGCGAGCAAAATCTTCTTGATTTCAGGCGCGCGAATCGATCCGAAAAGATCCCAACGGCGAGACGCATATTTTAAAGGGTCTCTCGGCGAGATATGGTGAGATTCAATGACTTCGTTTTAGATAAGCGCGATGTGAAATGACAGATTTTTGTCAGAGTTTTACGATTTCAAGCGTTCACGGGCTCATGAAGCGCTCCCTTTTTTGTTGTGCTGCCTAATCGAGAACTGTAAGCGTTCGTCCATAATTGCCTCCTCCTTCATGCAGTTGTCATTGGACTGACTGAGGCACCGGACGGTTATTGAGTAGGTTTAATAACTAATTTCGACGGAGAGAATCAAATGGGAATCAAATCGAGATTGTTTTCGCGTTCACCGAACTATTCATCACCCCCCTTAAGTCTTCAACAGACAAACAGCTTTGAAAAATTGTTGTGAAGTGATTGATGATTCGAGATCTTTGATGCTCTTTTCGTGTATTGAACGTCTGTCTTCTCGAGAAAAACGAGTCGTTGAAACTCTTTTGGGACGAGTTTAAAGCCGGCCCACGTGGTTATGCGTCTGACCGAGCGTTGAGATCGCGTGCCGCGATTGAAACGAAGAAACTCTGCTTGAGGCGATTCAGACCTCGACTTCAGTTCATTCCCAGCGGAGGGCGGAAAAAGCCTGAGAGGAGGCAGGACTTTCTTCGCCTTGTTGGAGTCTTCAACGGCGACCCATCCCATTGACGTCCTTTCCTAACGCCTTCCTCCTCGATGAGGATGAACCCCTGGCTGTTGGCTGCCCCATGGGCCGTATTCTTCTGTTTATTTCTTTCTCGTATTATGGCCATTACGAATCGACCTTTGCCGAAGGTGCAGCCTTTTGTGCAGGCTAATATTCAGTCTCGATTAGTCGTAAGTACGAATTGCTTAGTCAAAAGCCCAACCGATTAGCCAGCTCAAGAGTTCCGAGTAGCTGGCTGCGCGATCAACAAGAACATGCAGAGCATCGTCTTTCGGATCCTCTGCTACCTGGACAGCAATCGGTTCCGGATAAAGCCGAGGCTGAACTTCAATCATAGTCGAGTTGTGGTCTGTTGTTGTTTTGATCTGTGAAATTCAGTTTTTAGCGGTAGGTCATTTCCTTCTCGTCACATTATTCTTCAGTAACTTCTGTCCTCTTTCTGAGCGATATTCCTCGCCGGAGCATATGGCTCAAAACGTCTCGGACTATGCCTTGAACAATGAGACCTGGGCTCATTTTGTTGTTACCAGGCATCCGATTGAGCGTTTCCTGTCTGGTTTTGCCGATCAGTGCGATAAGAGAGGAGTTCATGCCTGGTTAGAAGCATTTCCGTTCTTTTTTTTTCAATAATCGATTCAGGAGAGAATCTGATAAAGTCCGGTGTTTGGGCTGTCGCGGCAATATGCCCTGCTTTATTCACCGACTGTACCGAAGAATGGTGCGAAGAAGACGCGTTCCATGGTGGAACCTTGCTCACTTTGCGCCGCAGAGCTGGTAAGGATCAGATTTGCTTGCCCTGAGTGATTGCACCAATATTCAGGTACTGCGGAATGAGACTTTGGTTTTCAAAATATCAACAAATCCAGTACAACGCTGTGAATCGAACCGAAACCCTCGAAGAGATTTTGCAGCTTTTGGACTCCAGAAATGTGAACAAACTTTTTCATTTGCAAACAAAGATCTTTTAGGTACCAAAGAATGCGACGCAGCATATTCGGGAACAAGTAACGTCCGTGGATTTTCATCCCACGTTTGGTTCTGGTGAGTGGCGGAGGCATGATGTGAGAAGAGGCTTCTCCAGATGTCGTCCAGGGTCTCAACGATCAGCTCAACTCCAACCCTCAGCTTCTGCGGATTCTCCAATCGCTTTACTTTTACGATTTCACATTGTTCAACTACAAGAGACGGCGTTTGCATCAATTTGAGCATGAGAATTGACCTCCTAATAAACGATTTCGGGAATTCGATAAAGCATGATGCTTGAGCTTCCATGACCGTTTCTTCGCCGTCCCTTCCCTTTTCCCCTTTACCTCTCGAAAGCGAGAGAAAGTGGCTTGCTTCTTCCGACAGGGTGGATGACAAGTCTCGATTCTCGCCACGCATCAGCTCATGTTTTGACTAGGGGCAAACGCCGACGTCTTTTTCACGGAGTTTCCGCTATCAAAAAGGCATCGGTGGTGTGGTATAACGCCTTTGAAACGGGCCCCCGTGAGGAAACAGTGACGTCGGCGGAAAAGATTCCTGACAGTTTCTGAGACTTCGTTCTCCTTTTTTCCCGTTTATCGACTACATTTCCGATGATTGACTTCCTTCTCTTTTTCAGCAAACCGATCAGCTGATGTGGGCACGCTTGGTTCCATCAGTTCTGATCATATTCATCTACGTGCAGCAATCATTTGCAGTTTATAGCCGTCACCTCGACCTATTTCCTTTTGGCATCTCTAATGGAGATCAGCATCTTGCCAGCGGCGATCTCGGCATGATCGAGCTGGAAGTCGATGTCGAATTGACGTTTTTCAATATCCGAACCAATAAGTTATGTCTGGCAAACAACGGTCGGATTGGCTTCAATTGCTCGTCTTTCTTATCTACCAACAAGAGAAATGCAGACTGCACCACAAACACCTCAGGCGAACCATCTATTTCGGCGTTTTGGTGATTTTTACAACTCCATTTTTTTGGCATTTTTTTGTTTCTCATTATCACCTTACGCCACTTCTCGAACTCGTTGCTTTGTAGGGCGGATATATTCGTAAAGGATGAGGATCTCGGAACGATATTTTATCGAGAAGAGAATGCCACGTCATTTCTCCGTATTCTTGATGGCTACATAAATCGCAATTTTGGACGTCTTAACGGCATCAACTATCACATGACATGGGCTTTTATTGAAACGTGGATAGAGGTCCGGTGCTATAATTGCTCTAAATATTACTCAAATTCATTTCAAATGGTCATTACGACTGACGGCTTTAACACGTTTGTCTTTCTGGTTTATGATGCTCTCCAGTGGACCGGCATCGAGAGCGGAACAAGTTTGTTTTAGTAGCTTGCGAGTGAAATTTTTAGACTCTTCGTATGGCAAAGCAATTCTGGACGCCGGTGACGGGAAACGCTTTCATATTCTTGAAGGATCGTGCACGAAAGAGATGGAAACTCTGAACAAGCGCAGCAATATTGGCGAACCTGGAAAATATCTCTTCAAAGTCGACGGATTGGCCTGCCCAAATCTTCAAGCAGAGCCGAATATTTTGTGCCAATATGAGACCATCGCTATTAGTCCCGAGAGAATTGCTCGACGCTCATGCCTGCCTGGATATAAAGGAGAAGAAGCAACTCTGAAATGCAATGCAATGACCAATTTCGATTGGACTGAAAAGCAGCCGACATGCATAGCGGAAAAGGAAACTTTGACGACCACTAGCACAATCACAACGGCTACGGATAATGAAGGTCGAAGATCGACAGACTCTACTCCCAAGCAAGAAAAGTCATTCCAAGTCCAAACAATGCAATGGCTGAAAGACAACGTGCTAGTGCTGTTTGTTGTGGCGGGGACTTCTCTCATCGTTGCCTTGATCTTGGTCTTCTGTGTGTTGTGCCGCCGTTAAAAACAAATCTTCATGCGAGTGATTTGGCTGTATTTCCAATGAGCACAATAAATTCTGAACGTTGATGCGCAAAGAAAGTAGGCTTTGCTGAAAGCTACATATACGTTTCGAATTCTGCAAAGTTGGGAACGGGATACCCCTTGTTTCAAGCACGACATCAACACACACTCTTCTTCATGTGCCTGATAGCTGTACAGGGTCGATTGCGACACCGGGAAATGTGTGATGAAAGAGCGTCGTCATGAAGCGTCACAGAAGGCATAAAAGACTGTCGGCAGTCCCTGAGGCTCATTTTGCGTTCCTTCCTCTAAAACAGCGCCGTTTGTTTTATCTTTCTGTCGTAGTCCCGCTAGCTTTACTCTCGTGATGGTGCGGAATTGTTTCAGGCGGTCGTCGCGATGCGCACGAAAATACTTCTCCTTCTCACGGTCTTTCTCGCAAACTTAGTACTTGGAGAGAGCAAACATTCAAAACTATTTCCTTATGGCATTTCTGACCATGTGTTTCCTTCGTGGGATGATGGCAGCATAAACATTGACCTGACCATCGAGTTTCCGTTTTTTAACACGCGAAGGACAATTTTGGCACTTGACCCCAATGGCGGACTGTTGTTTAAGCGCAATGATACCTTACCTTCATATCAAGCACAATGCGGAAAGGATAAAATCAACAAAGCAGCCGTTGTCGCATTTTGGTAAACAGCCCATTTCTCTTTTTGACTACGACAGCTGCATAATATTTTACTGTTTTAGGGCAGACATAGACATCTGGCGCCCAAAAGAACGTGGATCAATCTATTATCGGCAGGAAACGGACAAATCATTCCTTAAGTCTCTCGACGAAAAAATCGATCGAATTTTCAAAAACGTCAAACATTCAATGACGTGGGCCTTTGTGGCAACCTGGGAAGACGTTCAAGGCTACAATGGCGATGCCAACCTGCATAACACATTTCAAATTGTACTTACAACTGATGGCATCAATTCGTTTGTTTTTCTCATTTACGACAATATTCAGTGGGTTCGAACAGACAACGGTAAGTTTCAATAGATTTTTTCGCTACTTACAATTAGTCTAGTGCAAACAGATTCGATTAAGGTTATGTACTTGAACCTTAAAAACTCTTTCTTTGGTTCTCTAAAAAGGCGACCCCACATTTGCGGACGCGTGTTTGCGGACGGCTGATTTGCACCGAACACTAGAGGACCCTTGCTAACCAGCCTCGTATATCACAGAACACATCTTCCTTCAACGGCATCTACTAATACAATGTCCTAGAAGCTTCTAGAAGACGTCCGAACATTGACTTGAGAAGCTGAAATGACGAACTTCGACTGCTTGAAGCGCCTTCTCGAATGTCCCAAAGCCTTCCAGAATGTTCGAACGTCTTCTAGAAGCGTCTAGGACATTGTATTAGTGAAACTGAGTAATAGGTCTTGTAGAGCACGACGAGCCGGTTCGGATGATACTTTTTCCGGAAATTTTTAGAACTCCTTACCGCTCCTGTGAGAAATGTTCGCAAATCGTAAAATTGCTTGTTTACATGCTCAATCAAGTCCGAATTGAAATTCAAAAGCAGCGTTCGACAGGGTTCACCGAGACAAACAAAACAGTAGTAGACATGTTGGTGATCAGACGAAGTTAACGGGCTCAAACCCCGCTTTACAGCCGTATACCCTTCGGAGAGTTTCTCTGCCTCGTTTACGAGCGATTGACACTAAAGCTGCAAGCAAATTTTGGTCAGTTAGAACGAGGAAGTCCTGGGCTTTCGAACGAGACCGTAATCACGCAAATCGAGATTGACACATCCGAGAACGGGGGCTTAGAAGTGCCAGAAGCGGTCAAAAACGCTTCTTTGCATCGACTAGCATAATTTTCACTGCGCAGTCAGCAACGCGCGGCTG
>JAQIXL010002843.1:0-11829 GCA_034700245.1 Poikilolaimus oxycercus | reverse complement strand
TCGCCGCCATATTTTGCGTGTCCACACGGCGCGCCGTCGGCCTCGCGGAACGATGGCCGGCCGTATAACACGGGGCGCGAGGAGAAGGATTCATGGGGGATGTGGTGTACGATGCTCTTTCTTCTCTCTTTGGCCTTCTCCTCTCCCTCACTGCCGGAGATTGGAAAGACTATAACGATCTCCTTCCCTCCTGGCACAACAAACTCGAAAACGCCCCCTCTCAAAACCCAAAACCGGGTGTCTTTTTTCGGTGTTTCTCAAAAGGAGGTTCGGCATAGTTCAGTCGTGTTGTAGCAAGAGTGACAACCTCTTTTTGCAGATTTCAGTTCCGTATAGTTGAGTTTAAAGAAAGAAGACGGGAGAGATTGCACCTGCAAGAGGGTTCCACGCCGCCTCTAGGCGTTCGCCTATAAATAAGGTTTGGAGGAGAGAGAACTCTCAAAGGACTCAATCTTCTCATCTTTGTTGGTCCCTCCTCCTCCTCCTCCCCCGACCTCACCGGGTGGTCCTCCTTGAAGAGTGAGAAGTTGAAAGGGGAGAGGGAAGACCTTCCCTTGGCACTGGTGGCAGTCGCAATGGGTCCTCCTTCTCCTCTTCCTCCTCTTCTTCTTCTCTTCTCGCAGCCACACTCACTTCATAAATAACGTCGGGGCGTCGTCGCCCTAATAATTCTCCCTCAGCCCCGGACGCCTAACTGCCGCCGCCGGCCCGCCACCGCCGCCCCCCGTCGACGTGTGCCGCTTGGCCTTCAGCTGCTTCGAGCGCCGTCCTTCTTCTTATTCCTCGTCTTCTCCTTGCCCTCTTCCCCTCCCTCTTCTCTTGTGTGAAAACCCCAAATTTGACCAACCACTCTCCCCTTTGTCCTTCCCGTTCAACCAGCCAACGGGAGCTACCGTATACCGCAGGAAATTTTAGGGCATCACCCCGGAAACACCTTGCGCGGTCTTGCTTTATGACGGCGACCCTGACACTCCCCTTAGTTTTGCTGGCTCGTAAAAGATAATTACCGTAGTTGGTGAGAGTGATGGCGGCTTTCGCTGTGGGAACACTGTGGAGGCGATGGTGAAGGAGGGTGTTTAGCTAGGCGTCGATTGCTTCCGATCTTCTCCCCTCTTCCGTCTCGCCCCCTCATGTTTGTTTGGCTCGGCCTCCTTCGTTACGGTCACTTGGCGCATTTCGCGTCGGGGACCCGGGCATGAGCCAGCACAAACTACTTCAATGAGTATGTACAGTTCCCTGACCGAGCAACGCACAAAGATCGTACATACCACTGCAAGCTGTATGGAATGTTGACCTTCGCATAAAATTCCCTTGCTTGCTCTCTACCAGGTCGGGGGTTCAGAAACCGATCGTTCTTCTTTGAAGGGAAACTCTGTTGGCGCAGAAGATCAGGCTCAAGCGGGGCTTCCTTCTCTCTTCACTCCCTCGCCGCTCACACTGGGCGATTCACCCCCAAAAGCGCATTATTATCCCACTAATGTGCTTACGGTAGCCGAAGAAGGTCTCTTGCAGCCTCCTCTTTCTCCTCATCTCCGGTCGTCCTCTTTGAGGATTGCCGATTAGTTGCTTTCCTTACAGAGCGAATGAGGACTCTCCAATGTTTCCTTCACAACAATGCTTCTTCCTTGGTTTCTTACAAAAAGACATGACTAGACGGTGTATGTCAGCCTGCAGCACAGGCACCAGCCGAGAGGCAAGAGGAGGGCGGCGGGCGGCTGAGGCGAGGCGGCCGGCCGACGCGGCAAGATCAAAGCGTTCGCCCGGCCGACGACGAGGCCCTTTCAAGTGTCTCGAGAGAAGACGAAGAACGACACGGCGGCCCTCTTCTTCTTGCTCCTCGCCCCTCTCGCTGCTGGCTCCATTCTTTAGGCTGCCGGCCAGCCGCCGACGCGCGCTCGTCTCCCATTTCCGCTGCTTCAAAGCTGATCCGGACGCGCTATCCGGTAGTTCCGTCTTCTTTTTGTCTTGAAGAAGGAGAGTCTGACCACCCAAGTGTTGGCAGTCAAAGGAGCTCCCACTGACCCTTCCGGTGTCCCCTCGCCATTCAGTGGTCGAGAGGGGGCAAACGAGGGCGGGGCTTCCGGCGTTTCCTCCAACGGCAGTTTCAACAACGTTGACACCCCTGCATGGGTCGTCTCTCTGAGGGAACCCTCTTCCTTCCGAGACCTTTTTCTGACTTTCTCTGCCCGACTATCTTTCATCGAAGCCCTCTTCAAACAAGAGTTCATGGCCGAGACTGATCAAAGCCTTTACGGGCCCGGCCGAAAGAGCGGCGCCGTCGACTCATAAAAGCTTGCTCTCGCCCATTTTGCTTGTTAGCGCTTTGGTGCCAGCGGGTGACGGACGGGTGGTCCTTGGTGTGTTCTTCCTCCCCTTCTCCTCTGGTGGATCAATCGATTCACATCTGTTTCCAATTGATTCTCGTCGCGAACTTCACCACCAGCTCGTTACCGTAACCCACCGGAGATGGCCGTTGCCTCAATTATTCCTCTGTCCTTGGCCCGTGGTGGTGGTTGAAATTGGATTCGTTGCAAAAAGCATCGCCCCGGCGTTGCTCGTTTTGAGTTTTTTCTTCCTTCGACCGTTCCCTTCCTCGACTCGTCCTTGAGGAGAAAAACCGAAGAAGGAATGATTTCCATGAGGAGGCCGAAGAGGGAAAGAAAAGGGGAGGGAGGGATGAAGGAGGGAGGAGGGAGGGCGAGCCCGGGTCCGGGGCCATTCCACGCGGACGTGATGGCCTCGTAAAACTCCGGTGCTGCGCTCTCAGCGTCGTCCCCCAGCCACGGCTCGGCGGGGCTCGCCTCCTCCTCCACTCTCTGTCCTCCCCCTCCTCCTCCATTGAGAGAGGTGAGGAATCCCCCGTCGGTCATGGTCTGCACACACCTTCGACCTCGACTCGCCGCCTTCTCCTATCGGCCGGCCATCGCCGTCCGTCTCCTCCTCCGCCTCCGTCTTCTCCGACATGGAGACGAGCATAAATTTCACGCCCGTTAGGCCGTCCTCCTCCTCGCCCGCCGTCTCCTTTCGTGTCTTTCATGTGGAACTTCTCTCTCTTCCCTCCTCTCTTCCTCTCGAAGACGTCACCAACACGAGTTACCCTGTAGTACCGAGCTGTGTCTGTGCAACTCGGATCAAACACATTCGGTTGCGGGGTGGCTCGTGGATGACGTGAGGAGACTTCACTCTCAATTTCACAATCGACTCGCGTAGATCAAAGAAGGTCGGTTTTCCCTCTCCCCTCCACCTCCTTCTTCTTTTCTCCCCCGTCAACGTCTCAAGCACCGTCCATGTTCCCAGCTGATTCATGGTTGAGCCAACAAACGCGACGGCCGCCGTCTCCCTCCTTGAGAGAGCTTGTGAGGGGGGCCTCCAAGGTGATAACGTCTTTGCCAGAGACTCTTCAAAGGGGAAATTCAGGCTGCAAGGAAGGGGAATAATAGGAGAAATCGCCTTGGCGCCGAGATGTCTGCCCGGCGAGGGACTGTTTTGGTCCGTTCCCTTGGCGGTTGTAAAACAAGGGATATGTGTTTTCTGTCAACGGAAGGACAACAGGCGCCCAAGCAAGGGGAGAGAGGGGGGGAAGGGGGCTGGGCAGACAGTTTGGCGTGAAATCCTCGTTCCTCTCGAGAAGGAAGAGAGGAGGAAGAGGTCGAGCTCAGTCTCACCGGGACTCGACCGAGGTTTTACGAGAGCGCACGACATGGAGGAGGCAGAGCACAGAGAGTCGAGCCGCCTCGGCCCCACCACGTTTACGATCTCCGTAACGACCAGCGGCGGGCCGTTGCGACAAGGCGAGGCGGTCGAGGCAAAGGAAGGACAGACGCCTTCTCTCGGTCGCCCCTCGGGCACAGAGTGCAGGTGAGGAGAGACATCAAGAGAGAGATAAGAGGTGTTAGAACAAGTTGAGAATCTTGCAAGGAATTCTTTTTTTCGAGAATCTTGCAAGGGATTCTTTTGAAGAGCCCTCGTTGAGTTTGAGGAGACAACTTCAACTTTCACCACGTTCGAGTTCAGGGTTCATCCTTCAAGGCAGATGAACCCTGTGTGAGTTTTCAAGTTCTTCCAAAAGTGTCCCTTCCCTCTGCCCTTCATGTCCCCTTGACCGAGGCCGGAACCAAACGACCACGCTCTCATGCGATAAGAGACACAGGGGCAGACAGGGAAGAAGACGTTGTTCAGGCTCTCTCTCGACTCTCCTCAGCCCGCCTTCACTCGGCGAAGAGGGCGAGGAGGACGGGCGGCGTCTCGTTGGGGCAAGAGGCAAAGAGCGCCTCCGTCGCGCGCTCCTTCCTCTTCGCTTCCTCGTCCGTCTTCGGCTTGCGCTCGCTTCGCGACACCGTCGACTTCTCCGACTTCGAAGCCGACGAGCGGTCCGACTTCGAGGACTTCTCCGATTTCTCCGACCTCTGTTCAGTCGTTTTCGGGGCTGTAACTGGGTTCCCGGGTTTTTTTTTTTGACTGCTGCAGACCGACGTCGGCCCTCTGGGCGGGCACGGTGGCCACTGCGGGCCTAGCCGAAGGGTCGCTCCGCGATGTTGCCGGCCGCTGCGAGGAGGCCGGCGCTCCCGCCGGTCGCTGCGGGCCCACCAATGGCACTTGCGGTCCTTTTGCCCTCTGAAAAGTGGTTTCGTTGCTGCAGCTGAGTGTACCTGGCTTTTCTTGCCACCTTTGCCCTTGTTGAGAGGAGTCTTGGCGTTGGCGGGCACCGTCTTCCTCTTCTTCTGCCCGCAGCCGGCGACGAGGAAGACGAGGCAGAGGAGGCCGGGAGCCAACAGCGACAGCCACATTCTCGCTCGCTCGCGGGTCTGCTACTAAAAGTTGGTTCTTGAGTAAGAGCAAGAGAAAACTGACCTCTCGACGAGCGCGCCTGGATAACAATATGGAGAAATTGCGCATTGGTTATGAAAATTGGCTAGCTCTTTGCATTTCAATGCTTTTGCATGGAAGACAAGAGAGGAGGCTCCCGTTGGTTAGAGGTATCACCCGAGGTTGAAATCTCACAATCTCCGTCAATACCAGTGCATCGATGATTCCAAAACGACAACAACAAAAAACAAGAAATCCACGGAGTTCACAAAGTATTTATTCACCAAGACATTCACCAACTGCGGGCATGCGCTTGTGAAATTCACGCTTGGCATTCCTGGAACCTTCTCTTCTGGGAGTTCAGGGACTTACGACTTTGATATCCGGCGACTGCAGGGATTTCCTTGCATAGGTCAGCGCTCGCTGTTGGAGGTTTGCCAATGGGCAAAAGTCAATCGTTTCACCTAAAACATAGAGAAGCCTCTTCTTCCTCTCACATCCAGCAATCCGAGTCCTCACGGTTCGAAAAGACGCCGTTGCGTTGGTCGAGAACAAGAACTGAATCGTTTGCTAAAGACTTCCAGGTGAACCTTGACAAAATAGTTCTGTTGCTCGTCGCGATGCAATTCGATGGCGAGCGTGGCAGTGTAGTCTGGCTGCTCGTCGCCCATCAAATCCTTCTTCATGCCAAGGGTGTTGAACAAGGAAACAAGGAGCGAATCTCTCTAAAAGCGCATCGTTAGACATAATTGGCAATGTTTCAATAAATTCTTGAAAAAGTTCAGTAGAAACCGTTGAATGAGGCTGGTATTTCAGCGGGGGTTGATTCTTCACGGGATTATTAGTTCTGGATATGACAGTGGCGATGTTGTCAACGATTCTTCTCAAGGCGCCGCCACCGCGCAACTTGATGAGCTCCGGACTTTCAGGAAGATCGAGGCTGTCCACTTTCGTTGCTGAATAGAAGGAATTCTCATCAAAGAGACTTCTCACCCATTCCAGAGACGTGATCCGTGCTTCGAAACGACAGCGTCTGCATGTCAGCAAAGAGCTTGTCCGTGATCCACTCGGGTAAAGCGAGAAATTTATGGATTTTCTGAAAGTGCACATGATCAAGAAATCGTGCAAGTTGTTCTTGATTGTCTTGTCTCTAACTCTTAAAACTGCTAACTTCAATATGAATCGTGTTGAAGAAGTCATTGAGGCCGAGAATATCGTAGTAGTCGAGCGGCGGATCGCCCGAATTCGCATTCACGGCATCGAACACATACTGAAAGGAATTGGTCGTCAAGTGCATAAGAGAGCCGAACTTTGTATAAGTCCAGGTAGGCCCTCCACTTGGGATCTTCACGCCTCTGCTTTTCAAGATCTAGGCGCTTCTGGCATTCGCCCTTGGCGTTCAGCATCTAAAACGTTCCTGAGAGATTAGAAACGAACATAGTCCTCGTCCTGAGGTCTTGTGTGCACAGGAATGGGCGAGAAGCCGATGGGCCATTCAGCGATAATCGGGAGCGTGCCTTTCGATTGCAAGTAGGTTCCAGCCAAATTGGACAACGCGCTTTGGAGACATCTTGCAATATCGTTGCTCCACACTTCCACCTAAAGCATTTGAGTTCATCTTCTGTTTTGGTTTCCAGATGATTGTCTTTGTGAATTCAATCTCGGCATAAACAGGAATGTCGACTAGACTGTCTCTTACGTGTTTCTATTAACAGTCAAACAACAACTCACATCGCGAATGTTGTAGGTTCCATTGAGAAATTTCAGCTCGTCGATATAACGCTCACGAATCCGCCGGCCTTGATTGAAGTGCTGCTGCATACCCGTCTCAAAATGAAGAAAGAATGCGCAACGTAAATGAACCAGCATACTGGAGTGAGCTCGCCGAAGTTGAGACCCCAGAATGCCTCTTGATACGGATCTTTAGAGTATGTTTTCTGCGGTGTGCGATCGCCGTGGCGAAAGAACTGAAAAGCGGATGATTCTTTCCTGGAATGTTCAACTACCGTTTGAAGATGTATTAGAGTGAGGTCTCCGTAAACAAAAGGAACGATGTGTCCGACGACAAATAAAATCGTGACAAGCAGCATGGCTGAGAAAGAGGCGACGCTGTTGAATGGTCCAGTGAGACGTTCTCTTTTTATTCAATTCGTCTCACAGAAATTGAAATTCCTTGACTCGTAGGCTTCACTGTTTTCCCTCTCCGTCACTCTCTGCCTTTCATTATGTTCAGTTGGTTATTTATTCTGTTCGTATTGACAAGCGAGCTGATGTTGATATGAATTTATTTGAAGAAATGCCCACAGTGAATTAAAGAGAAACGTTATTGAACATCAGCAATGGAGAAAACTGGCAAATTAATGAATGGCTCGCTTGACTTGAGTTGTTTGAGTTCGAAGGCAAAGGCTTTTGTGTCCGCAGAATCGAAGTTCTTCTCTGGAATGTTGAGCTCGAAGCGGTCTTCGAGGGCAAGGAAAATCTGAAAATGAATTTTTCAAACGACTTTCCTTTGGTCTTACCGAATAGTAAGCCAACTTGTAGAAAGAAGACGGGAGTTTGAAGTGAAGATCATTGCCCTCCTTTGTCCATGACAATTTCTTCTCGTCGACGAGTTCGATGCTCTAGAGGATTTATTGAATACAACAGCGACACTTACCAACTTTCCTCTGGCCTTTTGTATTTGATAACATTTGAGAAGCTCGTCGAGTTCCTTTCTGAAGCCCGCCACAATCTCGGGTGTTCTCTGTGGATAAGTGTAAAGGCCGCGAGTCGGGTACGGTCTTGGATTGAAGCGTTCGCCTTCAAATGAGTGCTCCGTCTGCAAATGTCCTTCAGCCAAGTTCACAAAGTCTTAGGAAACCAAGAAAATAGCACAATCAACTCACCACAGTCGTCGCTTCGCTGAGAACTTGTCGAAGAACACTGAACTGTCCAAACGTGGACAGACCTTGACCGGCAAGCCGCTCCCAGACGATAGCGAGTGATTTGGCGAATTCTGGGTGTATTTTCTGACAAGAGACATTTTGATGAGTTGTGGAACTTGAAGGACTTACCGTTGTTTCGGCAATCGGAAGAGGAAGTCTCTGCAAGGCTCGAACGGTGTATTCTGCGTCGAGTTCAATGGAGTCCAAGTAATAGCCGCCCTTCATTCTCGCTTCAACACGTTTCAACTTTCCTACCTCAAGAAGGATGGACAATGGAATGCCGGTCTCGACGAGCAAGCGAGTTAGTTCTCCATAACCAGCAGGTGTGATCCTCATTTGACCATCAGGATCACCTGAAACGTACTTGCACTGGGAGGAGAAAAAACCGAGAGCCGCGTCAAAGCCGCACGAAACGAGGATCAAATCGGGCTTGTATTCATGGATGAGAGGGAGGACGACGAGATGGAAGGCGGCCAGGTACTCCGAATCACCGAGTCCCGTCGCATTCAACGGGATGTTTGTCGTGTTTGAATCTGAAACGGAACAGTTGAGTTCAATTTTGTCTTTGCTGTGGAACCTCTGAGATTTTGACTACATGCAATTTCTACATTATTTTCAGGCACACTATTTTAGGCGTCCATCGACAACCATCTATCAATGTCGAGAAAATGCCCACGATTATTTGAGGATATAATGAAAAAGCAGACTCACATTCGTTGTTGACGGCGCTCTCCTCGAGCATCGGCCAGAACTTGCCGCGCTCCCAACGATGCAGCGAGACTAGCCGAATGGAATCACCGGCATCTCGAATGGCGTACTGCGTGCCTTGGCCGGCGTGCACATCCCAGTCAACGATGAGTACACGTTTCGCTCCCCATTCAAGGGCCTGAAGAAGGAAAGAAAGGGAGTCATTTCTTCTTTCCTCTCACCTTCTTGGCACAAATGGCCACATTGTTGAAGATGCAGAAGCCGCAGGGTTCAGACGCCGACGCGTGATGGCCGGGTGGACGAATGGCAGAGAAACCTGTAGCTCCGCGTCCTCTGTAGAGCTTAATTCGTTCAAAATGGAGCTCTTCACTTGTCCCAGACGGCCTTGGTGACGGCGAGAGCGCTTCCAGCGCTGAGGAAGGCTAGTTCATACGTCTCCGGAACGAGGTAGATGTCCTCGTATTGTCCCGCGAATGCTTCGAGTTGTTCCTGAAACTTTTACTTGTGTTATGATCATGAATAAGGCTGCACTGACAGGCGCGACCATTCACAATTATAATAACAGTCAGAAACGGCGAAATTATGGGAACAAATCATTCAAACCTCGGTCATCTTCGATGTTTCCGCGAGTTTCTGGAGGTATTCCTCGGGGTGAACAAGTTTGATGTCTTCGACGCTTGCTTTCGTCGATGGGACGCGCTCCACATTATCGAGTAAGCCTGCTTTCTAAAACATTTTGTATTCGCTTGGACTTCAGAGAAGTGAAAAATAAAGGAGAAGGGAGAAGAAAACAAGTCGGGCACCTCTAACTGCGCAAGAATCCGCGAAAGACGCTCAGGCTTTTCGATGTGAGTGGGGTCCCAGGTGCAGCGATGCTCCAGCATGCGAAGATCCGTCGTGAAGAACATCTTTTGAGCGACTCTAAAACGTTTTAAAACGTGAGATCCTTTCGTCCATGAAATCGCAGGTTGAAATCTCGTCGCACGGATAATGAGCGCTTGAAACAGCAAACTGAGAGGTATGAGTGTCGCCGACCACCTCATCAATTTTCTACCAAAATTGTTCACACTGCGCGGTCTTTAGGACGTTATATTTCTGTAAGAAATCTAAAAGACGAAAACAACTAGTTTTTGCATATCATTTTTGAAACAAAACTGTGTATCATTTGGCAGTTGTCGTCCAAAAGGATATCACAAAAAGTGAATTGACAAATTTTTTTATTGCCGCTAATTGATCCTCTTCGAATTCTACGTCGATTGGGCCAATAAAAAAATAAATGAAACTCCGAGTTGTGGTATCCTTTTGGACGAAAACTGCAAAATGATAGGCAGTTTTTTTTCAGAAATGATACTCAAAAACTAGTTTTTTTCGTTTTTCACATTTTATACAGAAATATAACGTCCTATTAGCAGCCAATTTGTCGGTGAAAATTCCCGGTGTGTATCCAACTTCTGTTCAGCGGCAATTATAATCAGTATTGAATGATCGGACATTTGCCGATTAAATTCACTCGTCCAGCGCCATCTTTCGCTAAGACAGTCGAAGACAAACTGTGTATCAAGAGCCTCAAAAAAACATTCCAACACAATAGAAGCCATCATTGAAACTTCATCGCATTGAGAGTTGTGCCTGACGTAAAAATAGTCTCGGGAGAATAGCGCATCCCACGCCTCATTGTCTTTCACATCGCCGCCGAGATTGAACCGCTCGAGGTATAATCTTAGCGCGCTTTCGCCTGTTTTATCAATGAAGTAAACAACATTGATTTTTTCTAAGGTTTCTTTCTTGTACAACTTCCATGACTCCCCCCAAGATGAGGGACGAATGTCGATCAGAACATGTGTAGCGTTGCGGCGTTTTTCGGGCGACTTCTTTGTCATGTTTACGACAACGTCTTTCATCCAAGGAACAACTTGCAAAAGGCACGCTGCTGTAAATTCTTTGGGTAGGTTTGCTTTTCGTCTGAATCTCTTGCTGTCATTTTGTGAAGATGCACTATAGGCCACAGTCAGTGCATCCCGTGTTTTTAATTCACTGTTCTCGATAGACAAAATGAGTTCAAAGAACACGATTCCTAAGCTAAACTGCCTGCGATTACAACGCACACGGGTGTCTCAAAATAACTTTAAAAAGCTCTTGTTCTCGAACGAGAAGCATCTGTTTTTTTTTGCTTTTGACTCTTTGCAGCCAAATGAATGTTGAACACCGCAGAGGAATGAACGCTTTGCGTGCGAGAACAGAGTTTTCTAACTTGACGTTAATGTTGGGACACCCAGCGCAATGGGGGGTATTTATTACAAACTGACCTGAATATATCAGCTTTTGGAGTGTGAACGTTTCCAATCATTTCTGGTGCCATGTACACACTTGTTCCTTGACCGTATGTAAACTTTGTTCGAATCGCCGAGGTTGCAATGCCAAAATCGGCAATTTTTGGTTCAAAATTGATCGTTAACAATATGTTTTCCTAAGTAACCGTTCGGTTGTAAAATATTTTAAGAATTTACCGGCTTGAGATCACGATGAATAACGTCGTTTGCATGAAGAAATTCGAGTCCCTTCAAAGTTCCAACGAGCACATTCCACAAACTTTTTCCGTGCCCGCGAAAGCTGCCGCTGACGATGACCTCGCGCAGCGAACCTCCTTCACAATATTCCATTTGAATGAAAACTGAACGTGGTGGCATCTCAAAGAATTTTGTTCATTTTGCGCATTTTTCAGTCGAACCTCTTTAATTCGGTAGCTGTCAAAACGAACAACATTATCATGACGAGGAAGTTGCGAAAAAATTTCTACTTCGCGGCGATTGCATTCCATGTCGTCCTCGCTTTCAACGGTTATGATTTTAAGCGCGTAAGGGTCGCCATTAGGTATAAAGGTATAAAACGATCAAACTGGCAACTCACCGACAAAGGTGGACCTCACCGAAGCTACCTTTGCCAAGAAACTGAACCAGGGACAGTTGAAATTCCTCGAGCACTCAATCGAACAACCTGAGTATCAATCGAACTCAATCGAACAATCGCTGACACTCGACGGTCCGCTGACACTCGACGGTCCGACCGCAGAAATGAAGTAAGTTTCAGAAAGTTGCCAATTTAGAGCATGCTTTCAGGGTGGGCGGCGGGGGACGGAGGCGGACAACGCTCACTCGACGGTCCGACCGCAGAAATGAAGTAAGTTTCAGAAAGGCGGGGGACGGAGGCGGACAACGCTGACACTCGACGGTCCGACCGCGGAAATGGCATACGTTTCAGAAAGTTGCCAATTTAAAGGCATCATTTCGGGAGGGCGGAGGGGGACGGAGGCGGACAACGCTGACACTCGACGGTCCGACCGTAGAAATGAAGTAAGTTTCAGAAAGTTGCCAATTTAAAGGCATCATTTCGG
>JAQIXL010002842.1:0-11831 GCA_034700245.1 Poikilolaimus oxycercus | reverse complement strand
AAGGCCGCCGACGAAGGTTCGATGTTCAGCGCAGCCATTGAAGACTTCGGGAGAAGACGCGAAGAGCCGGCGCTTCCAAGGGACGCTCTGCACTGAATGACAAAGTATGAATGAGGGGAAGCTTGCATCAAAATATCGTCAAGTCATTTAGCTGTCTAACTATTATGAATCTCTCAAATCGCATTCTAAGTGCTTGAAGCGACTCGAGAAATGTTGTCCAGACAATTCTGACAGACAGAAATGAGTTGAAGTTGCTAATAAAGGAACACCGGCAAAAACGGAGAAGAAGCGACTTGCCTGGAGCACGTAGGAGAAGCGAAAAGTACTATGAGCAAGTACTCACAATCAGAGCTCGTGGTAGAAGACGCCGACGGGCTTCGTCTCGTCCGCCACCTGACAAGGTCTTTCACGCTATTTCTCCTTCAGCAGACCTTGAAATGCCGCATAAGAACGATGGCGTGGACGGCATCTCCTCCGCGTGGAGGAGGTGCGAGGCGAGCTTCGGTCCGTTCTCGAAGAGGCCCGTCATTGCATAGAGATCTTGTTCTGACCATTTCTCGTCGCACTCATGTCCATGTGGCGGACATCTTCGTGCTCGTTGAAGCCCACGAAAGAAAGAGGCACTCGCAGCAACGAAAAGAAATCCTTTAAAGCACTCAAAAATCGTTTGGGTTGAAAAAATCGATGCGGCTGAAATGTTGTAGTAGGATTACCAGAGGCCAGAGACAATCACGGATCAAACACATGAGTTGGCTCAGAAGTTCTTCGAAAGTGACTCTCGGTGTGCATACTGACAATAAGACCACGAAACGTTTCTCGAGAAACTCCCCAATCATCTTAGGAACACTCGACGTCATTGAGATTGTGAAAGGCCCCACCCCTCCTCGCTTCGGCGAAACGTGTCCTTCAAGGATGGGACATGGGAAGAAGAGGGCATTGAAATCGATCAGTCTTCGAAAGAGTGAGATGCACGACGGAACAAACGAAGATACTCGAAGCAACGAAAATGGAACTTGAAGAGACCTCTAACCGACTTCTAAGTCTTTCTCAAGTTCAACTCACAATCAGTCAAGTTTTCAGTGTGCAACAAGAATGCAAAGATCTTTTCTTGAGGATTTATTCTCGTGGATAGAAGAGATTCGGGAGGTGTCGTCTCTTCTTTCTTCTTCTCCTAGCGACGGCGCACGGCGTAGTGCTTCACGGTGTCGCCGCTGAACTCGACCTCGAGTTCGAGCAGCGTCTTCATCGCCGCCGTCTTCATCTGAAGAGAGGGGACTTGGCCTGGACGAGGGTCGCACCTGGTAGAGGGCGAGGAAGCCGTCGCCGGCCCTCGAGACTTGGACGAGGGAGGGCAGGGCGAAGGCGGCCGGCTCGCCGCCGTCGGGCACCACGCGCAGCAGCTCGAGCGGCACGGCGGCGACGCCGTCGACGAGGCTCGCCTTCTTGTTGACGGTGGCCCGCACGGTGGCCGAGCGGCCGTCGTCGCCGCGCGCCCTCGCCAGCGACTCGGCTCGCACGTGGATGTGCGAGTGCTGAAACGTCTCTTTTCTCCTCGGTCTTACCTGCTTGACGGCGAGATTCGTCTCGGAGGGGCAGGCGTGGGCGGGGCGAGGCGGCGACGGGCTTCTCGCCGTGTGCGTGTCCACGTCCTTCTCGACGAGCTTCGACGCGGCTCGGCTGGCCCGCTTCGGCGGGAACGGGATGACGCAGGTCTTGCGGGCGAGGTGCTCGGCGTGGAGGCGATTGGCGGTGGCGAGCAGCTCGCGGATGGCCGCCTCGAGGCAGGGCGCACAGGGCGGCGGTCCCTCGCAGACGGACGAGCACTGCATTCTTCTGAGAGAGCTTTCCGGAGGAGAAGAGAGAGCTTGCCTTGAAAAACTGCCGAGTAGAGACGAGCCCGAGACGATCTATGAGAGGAGCCTCTTAATCAAACGAGTTAATACCACTGGGCGAGACGTACAAATGGAATCTCAACTATCATTTTACTACTATGATTTCAAGGTTATTCAAGTGAATGAAGCTGGAACAAGGATTCTAGCAGCCACCGGAGAAGTCGCCACATGGGACTGTAGCGGGGGAACACTGAGCTGTGCAGTTCTCCTAGTAGTAGCAAAGCGCAAAGCAACAAAGTGTTTTATTGAATAGCACCCGTAGACATGAACAGAGATTGAAGAAGAACTCGCAGTTGATGAGCATGAAGACAGAAACGAAGCCGTAGTCGTCCAACCCTAGGTCGCTTTCAAGAAGAGCCAATAACGAGGGCCACGATGAGACCGTAGAGACCGAGCACCTGAAGAGTTCCAAGCGAAACGAGTAGCAAGCCTCAGCGAAGATGAGAACGAGGATCGTAGCGACGAAGAGCCTCGGCTGCTGTGCCGAGCCGCGGACACCAGCGTCTCCGGCGATGCCGATCGCGTAGCCGGCCGAGAGACCACAGAGGCCACAGGTGAGACCGGCGGCGAGGTGGCTGAAGCCTTCTCGAAGAGTGTAACCCTCAGATGCTGAGTGGATCTGCAACACAGAATTGACGAACAAGGGAAGAGAGACGAACCTTGCCTTTGAGGACCATTGAGACGACAAGGCCGTAGATAGCGACGATACCGGCCATCACGACGGGGATCGTCGACTTGATGAGACCTTCGGGACGCATGACTCCCGCCGCCGCGATGCCGACGGCTGCCTTCGCCGTCCCGTAGGCGGCACCCATCGCCGTGAAGCTCTGGGCGGCCGCGCAGCCAAGATAGCCAAAGACGGGCGCGTACGCCGGCGATTCCGCGCTTTTCAAGTCATAGGACATCTTTCTGAGCGGGTCGGCTACATTCTACCACTTACAATTAGCAGATGAGACAAGTACAAGCTTCCGATTCAACGGAGAACGAGAAAAACTCGGAAAAGCAAGGCTACTAAAGTTTATGAACATACATTGCCGCACAACAAGAATACACCAGAAGATTCAAGAGGCAAGGATAAGCGCAACGATGAGGCCATAGAGGCCAAGCACCTCGGCAAAGATGAGCATGAGGACCATGACGACGAAGAGCTTCGGCTGCTGCGCGAGACCGCGTACGCCCGCTTCGCCGACAGCGCCGATTGCGTAGCCCGCCGACAGACCGCAGATTCCGCAAACGAGGCCCGCCGCCATATGACTGAAGCCATCTTGCAGCGTGTAGCCCTCGGACGACGGACGGACCTAGAACAACAAAGTTAGAAGAAGCAAGAAGTTCAATGAAAAATAAAGAAAAAACGAACCTTGCCGCTGAGGATGACGCCAACGACGAGTCCATAGATGGCGACGATGCCGGCCATGATGACGGGCACGAGCGAGCGGGTCACGTTGTCCGGTCGAGCCATCGCCGCTCCCGTGATGCCCATCGCTGACTTCGCCGTGCCGAGGGCTGCTCCAGCTGCCGCGAGCGACGCCGCTGCCGTCACGCCGAGCGCCCCAAACATCGGTCCGAAAGGCGCTTGCTCGGCGAGTCGCAGTTCTTTAAGCCACTCTTCTTCGAACAATGTATCGTCCGTTGTCGTCATCTTTACAACTGCAAAGAAGAACACTAGAAAAACAGTCAAGAAAAACAATAAAGAAGACACACAAAAGCCTCTGACTCTTCGAAACATTTTCTTCGCAAAACTTGCTCGCGCGGTACCATAGTCTTTGTTTGTGGTGAAATTCGCTTCGAGATTCAAAATGTGATCCAGGTCTCGAAGTGTTTTCACGCGGTCCAATCTTGAAGGCTAGCGAAACTCTAGTTGCGTAGCTCTAGAGCTCCTTCGAGTCTCCGTTGAGCCAAAGCACTTCGGAATTATGAATCTCTAACTTCTCTGTCTACAATAGCCCTTTCGAATCCATTTGAAGGCCTCTTTTAATGTCTTCTCGTTAGCATAAAATGGACGCGTCTCTTCATTCTCTCTCACTTCTCCCCCCGTCGTCGTCGTCTCCAGACGTCTCTTCGATGGCGGACAAGAGCGCGTACGTGCCACCGGATGCGGGCGGCGGTGGTGCCCGCGCGGCGGAGCTCGACGTCGACCTGGACGAGGAGCTCTTCGGCAAGGTGAGTCCGTCTCCTTCGAGGAGGCCTTGCAGAAACCGGCGGCTGCCCCTGCAGCCCCTCCTCCCCCTCCGCCTCCTCAGCCGAAGGCCGCCCCCGCCGTGCCCCCGAAGATCACCTACCAGAAGCCGAAGACCTACCAGAAGACCTACGCCGGCAAGAAGTGAAGGCCAGATGAATAAAATTGTGAACCGGCAATCTTTTGTTATCCCTGTGGCCGTCAACACGAAGCTCCGGGAACGTTCTCGTCGGGAAGACGTTACCACCGGGAGCTTTCCCGGGTGGGAACACTGTTCCCAAAGAGGTAAACACCATTGTTCCCTCCGGAAAGCTCCCAATGGGAATGCTCCCGGGCTGGGAAGGATCTCAGGGGTAGAGTTTAACTGCTGCAAACGACTCGTTTTGAACAGTCACGGTCTTTTTGAGGAGTCTCATAGTCTTTATACAATCTCCATTGCTCCTTGCTTAACTTTTCTCTATAAGGCGAGACACTTTCTTGTTCGCTCATGAAAATTCATCGATCCGTGGGCACGACAATCGCTTTATCCCCAGCGATGCCATGCGACGTCTCCTTTGCAGCCGTTTATGACATCTATTTGACATGTTTTCAAAGTCGGCGATTGTGTTCGTTGACGTAAGGTCAACGCGAGACACGGCAGATATTTGTGCGGCATCGGCCTTTTATGATCGTCTTCGGACCACCACTTGCACAAACGTTGAAGAAACGATCGTCTTCTGTTTGCGATATTTTCCGGAGAATCATATCTTATTGAGAACGAGACAAGAGGAACCAGAAAGTTATCAACACCACAAAGTCAAAGTGGTTCAAAGACTTCTCGATGAGAAGGTTTCGCAGGTGCTGGGCAATGTCCATGAATGTCTTTGGACCTCATGAGAGCCATTAGACAGCAAAATAGAAAAAAAACGAGACTAAACAAATAGAGAAAACCTTCCAGGAACGGCATTCCTGACCTCAACTGTACGGGAAGCTTTGGGAACAAAACTCGTTTCGCCATTTCAGATTTATTCTTCTTGAAACGACCAAAATGAGCATTGTGTCGCATCACCAAGCGATTTTATCCGATGAGAGTGTTCAAAAGCAGCCCGGCGACGCCTCCGACGGGACCTGAAACCGGCATCATCCAAGTCTTTCAAACGAATTTTATGACGCTAAGCGACTGAGAGAAGAGAAACGCACCAAATCCGCCAGGTCCCGGCGGCCAGCCACCCCAGTAGCCCATCGGGTATCCCATGCCGACATAGCCCGGTCCAAAGAATTGACGACCTGAAAAAGAGCGTCTCTATAACTTTCGAAGAAAGAACTTACGATATCGAGCTCGATTGAGGTTTAGACTCTCAGGAGGAGCTGATTGTAAGGCTTTGTGCCTGACATGGCTTTCCAAATCAGGAAAGCCTTCGCCCTCAAGAGGTAGAGAAGCGCCGTCAGAAGTAATGAAGAGAAGAAAGACAAAGACAAACAATCGAAGGTACATCGTGGAGAAGGTGGTAGGAATGAAGAAGTCTCCACTTCTTATAAACGACGATGAGCGGGGGAGGATCAATAAACAATCAACAAGTCCCTCGGAGTATCGTCTACAAGTTTGTGCAAGAAGATGTGTTCTCTGTGACACGACCAGTTTTGCCCTCTTCATTCGGGAATTCGCCGAAGACGTTACTGGCCCAAAGGGGCACTATAAAATATCGAGCTAAAAGAGAAGTAATTCTGTGTTTGAGTTTCCGAAGAATTTATGTCTTCGAAGTATGGCAAAGCCAAAGAGAGAAAGCATTAAAGATCTGGCAGCTTATGTGCAAACTTTGTTGGTCGTGTTCTATTGTAAACGGCTTTGCTCACAATCAGATCAAGTAAATCTGATAGCCTGACCCTTGAATCAAGACGACAGGCCTTTTTCGGACTATGATGTCTTGGTCTCAAGTCGAAGCCCCTTGTCACAGACGTGGACGAGTGGTGTGTGCAGTTGTTTATTTTCACCAACTTTCTCGGGAGAGGAACTCGACAAGGTATTTACAGTGCGAGTAGAGGGACCACAATTAGTGGGTCTCCCTCTCTTCCAAAGATGATCATCACGTGCCGTTCGAGACACGGCGAAAAGGTCACGAGACGCCATTTCTCTCATGTCAAGCACTTCAAAACAGGAAAGCGTACATGTCTAGCGAGAGAAGTGAAATGTTGTTTGCATCAATAAGACAAGGCACAAATGGAAACTTTGAAGAAGCAGAAGAGCAAGAGGAAACCGGGCAGTTGAGATGCACTTTGAGGTCTTTGAAGAGTCGACTCGTCGAGAGAGTTTACCCGATGAGGAAATTCAAGAAGCCGCCAACGACACCACCGACAGGCCCTGAAATTCAAATGCTTCGACTGGTCATTATCCGAACGAAAGCGAAAAGGAAGAAAGAAGGCGTCATGCAATAAAAAAAGAGGTGTGCCCTTGGTTGACTCGTGAGTGGCGTGCCATGCGTTTTCATGCAGCAAAACTCGGAAAACATTTCTTTCAACAATACCATTCGGCGGTGGATATCCCGAATAATACGCGGGAAAGTAGGGAACCCCTCCTCCGTAGGAGTAGTACGAAGAATAAGGGTAATAATAGGTCGAAGGATAATAGTAGTACGTCCTACCATAGCCGCCATAACCAGGTGGATATCCACCATAGTAGCCGCCGTAGCCGCCATATCGAGGGTAGTAGTATTGACGTCCTGGAACACTCCCACCATAATAGCCGCCTCCATAATCATCGTAGTAGGCTGCAAGGATCTACCACTAGCTCTCTAGCCTTCTCTAGAAGCCGGGACAACACGGGGAGCACTTGGCCTTACGTGTTCGAATGTGGGAACGACGACGATTGGTGAAGGTCCAGCGTTGTTCTTCCATATCCTCGGCTGATTGAGCAAAGGTCTCGGAAAGAAGGACGAAGAGGAGAAAGAGAAGAAGGAGAAAAGAGGAAGCGAGCCTCATCACCGCGACACGAATCGCTGTTTATGGTGGCGAGTCAAGGTTGGCACATGGGGCGGAGGCCGGCGACGAGAAACTGGTCGCTGTGGTTTCTCTTTCCCTTTTCACCCCGCCTGCTCTCATCGGGATTGCACTCATTCCTGCTTCCACCTCTCTCAGCTAGCTAGCAGGTCAGACGACTCTTCTTTGGCGAACTCTCAGCTACGTGCTACAAGCAAGAACATCCGAGTGTGCCTTTCTCAGAGGCCCTAGGCTATGAAAATTTTCTCTACTCGTCAGTGTGCACTGAGCACCTAACCGAATACACTGCTGCTGGTCGATGTTTTGTAGTCGAGAAATACCAAACCATGAGTTAGCTTTTCCATCTTCACTCCTTTGGGGCAAACAGCCTCAATTCTTGCAGGACCTAAAAAAAAACAGAAGGCTTTGCCCCAAGTCTCACTGCTTATTTCTTTTTACTCTTGAACTGCTTCAACGAGTTTGTCTGATGTGAGTGGTCTTGCGTGTCTCACTGTTTCTTTATAAGTTGGCGCTTTTATTTGTGATTCTGTAACAGAATACAATTTCTTCTTGACATTTGAGTCGCTTTTTTGCTGACAACATTGTGCACAAAGATCGCAGTTGAAGAAGAAGAATATTCTTGGAGCATTGAATGGGGGAGGAGGGGAAGAGAAGGAAAAGGAAGAGGAGGTCTTCGTGGACTCAGAGCTCAACAAGGACAACTTCGAGGGAGACAAGAGAGAGGCCCTCGAGGGGAGAGTCGGAAGAGACGCCGCATCACAGTTCTGGATCATCCTTCTTCGTCAAGGAAAAGTAAAGGAAGAAAACCTTGATTGAAACCGGAAAGGACATGAGACGGAAAGAGTTCATCTAAAGGCCTTCGCTCGACTAAAACACGAAGAAATGTGGAAGAAGAGGAGGAGAAAGCTGCGCTGAAGGGCGAACCACAAGGGAAGTGTACACGCTTTCCTTTCTTTGAGGAGAAGGGAGACCGGGGAGAATTGGGCGATTAAGACTGGGCACACTGGACGCCAGGATGACCACCACCGCCGCCTTCATCGTCGCTCTCGTCGTCGTGATAGGCCTCGCCGCCCGCGCGGTGGTACTTCTTCTCATCGTACTCCATGAGGGAGACCTCTTCGTGCTCGCCAGAGGGAAGCGGCACCTTTCGAACCGGCGGGAAGCAGCTCTCTAGGTCCTGAAAAGAGTAAATGGGTGAGGGACTATTTTGGAGACTTTGAGAGGAAAATCGTTCATGAAGAAGAAAAACGAACTTTATATTTCTTGTCGGAGTCGAGGAAGTGCTGTTCGGGGAACTTGACATCGAACTTGACGAAGAGGTTTCCCTTCACATCGTGGTGACGCCGTCGGGGAAGACCCTCGCCCACGTAGCCTCTCACAGCTTCTGCAATAGTTCTTTTCTAAGCCGTCAGCAAAGTTGGCAGGCTGGAGTTTACAATACTGGACTGAGCGTTCTGTTTTCTCTTGCCCAATAAACTGGTTTTGTTAATCTTCAAATGAGTCAAGTTGGTGAATAAATAAAGGCTTCAAGAGTGAGAGAAGAAAGAGGAAAAGTTCTTACCGGGAGTGATGATGTCTCCACGTCGTCCCTTCAAGATGAGCGTCCGCCCGTCGAGGTGCTTGATCGAGAACTCGTAGCCGCACAAAGCTTCGTTCAATGAGATCTCTCTGAAAGAGTTCAGTAAATGTTTCTTGAATAAATAAATGCTGGCAGATGCAAGAAATGCTCTCAAAAAATGTTCTCTGCTCACTTCTTGATGATGAGATCGTCGCCCTGTCGGATGAAAAGGGGATGGTCTTTGATTTGAATCACGATCACCACGTCGCCGGGTTCGATGTCAGACTGAAAATGTTGAAAGTCAGTTATTGCAATTGGAGAAGTCGCGTTTTTGAAGAAAAAAAAGAAGTGAAAATTGTTGGACAACTTACATCAAGATGATCGCCCTCACCAGCGAAGGTGATCTTCTCGCCGTCTCTCATTCCTCGTTCAACGAATACCTGAAGAAAGACTGTGAAGAAGAGGACAGGGACTTACTTCGAGCATCTTCTGCACACGCACCACTTTCTCACCCGTACATTTATCGCAACGCTCCGACTCGGGAATCACGGAACCTGAAAGGCATTTCTTTGCCTTCTTCTTCGAAGTCGTTACCTTCTCCTCGGCAGTCAGGGCACTTCATCTGCATCTGCTGAATCATGCCCGGAGCAATCTGTTGAATGACATTCTTGATACCGCGCCCCCGACAAGACTTGCAGTCGAAGGACTGACCGCCCTTGCCACCCGTACTGAAAAGAGCGCCTTCAAAGCAGCGTCGAGAAGACAAACCCTTTGCATTTGTCACAGAGAATGCGCTTTGAAAGTTGAAGCTTTGATTTCTTGCCATTGTAGATGTCCTCGAGGGTCACGTTCAGAGGGTAAACAGTGTCCTTGAAGAAGAAAATTTGCAAAAAGGCAGGAGAACTAACCTGGAACTTTTGCCTTCTCCTACTCCTGGAGCCGCCTCCTCCAAAGAAACTGGAGAAGCCACCGAGGTCGTCACCACCACCACCAAAGAGGTCGAAGAAACTTCCACCCGAGAAGCCTGAAACGGAGAGTTGAACAATTCTTGAGAAGGACGAACCTCCACCACCTCCACCCTCCTTGATGCCGTCGAGACCGCGGGCGTCGTAGACCCGTCGCTTCTCGGGGTCTGTGAGGATCTCATGGGCAAAGCTGATCTCTTTGAACTAAAAGGGGAAGGTTTTTTGAGAGAGGAAAGGCCAACCTTCTCTCCATGCTCGGGGTTCCTATCTGGATGGTAGTCTTTGGCCAATTTACGGTATTGCTGAAAATATTTAGTGTAAGTTGAAGTCGATGGATTTCGAAACATTAACAGTTGTGCAAAAATTCATGAATTTCGTGACTGATCAGTTTGGAAATAATTTTCTCTTCCCCGCTCGGCTCATGGAGAGTTTCTGAACAGCTCAAGCATTCACAGCAGTTTAGCACTTGGACAAAAAAAGAAAAGCCATTTCGTGACTTTTCTGTAGTGCGTCGAAAACTTGGCTTCTGTTGTTTTCACGTCGAACCTTTTTGATTTCGTCATCTGTGGCGTCGGGCTTCACTCCGAGAATGTCGTAGAGCTTCGTCTCGACGGGACCGCCACGGTGGCCGCCATTCATGCGATGTCCACCAAAGAACATTCTGAAAGAGAGTCAATTAGGGTTCAGATTGAGGAAGGAATGCCTGTCACGAAGACGAATGCAACATGCACAGCGCAGCGCGTTCAAGCATGACCTCCAGGGAGTTGGGGCCATTGTGAGGCGTCTTATCTCAGTTACAAAAGTCCCAGGGAAGATTCCAGACAATGATTCAAGGGCCTAGAGATATTCTGTGAGACCTTTAAAAGAGATGGAGACTATGAACTTTGATGGACCACTACTTCTTCTATCTGTAAGGGGAGCAATTCATTGAGGACAACTCCGGAGGAGGGAGGAAAACGATTGAAATGCCCGAGTCTAGATCGATGCCTTCGAGAAGGTTCTCGCATTCGACGGCACACACCCCGTGCAGCACACTTTGAGGACCCGCCCTGGCGCGAATTTCAAACTGCCTCCCCTACTCGTCTGGAGGCGCGTCCTTTGCACTACTGTAACGATGAAGGGTGACGGCGACTAATGGGAATTACAAGAACGAGCACGTAGAGACGACGCGAGAAACGATGACTATAAGGAGCGAGAATGATTGGATGATTTTATTTGCAGAGCCTCAAGGTGAACTTCGCAGTGTTAGTGCTAACGAGTGAGCAAGTCTTTCTGGAAAGAGAAGTTTTTAGCACTCTCGGGAGAAGGTGGGAATTTGTTGGAAATTCTGTCTGTCACTTTAGTTTTCGCCTTTAGCTGAAGGAGGAGAAATCAACGAAAGCCATGAGATCAGCAAATGTCGTGGAGATAGGAAGGAAGTAAGAGGCTACAGGAAGTAGACGTTGACGCCTTTCCAAGACTCCGCCTCTCGATCCTTCTTCCCCTCGCAGACATGGATAATTATGAAGGATTGGGAAGGGATTCCACTACGTCTGCTCGGGAACCACCCCCGTCCTTTTCGGACTACGCAATAAACTCGCGACAGACGGCGAGACGTGCTCGGCCGTGCGCAATTCATGTGCTGCCGTCGAGGCCCCGTCGTCTCTTCTCTCAGCTGTTGTCTGTACTTTGTGCTTCTCCGCGGCGGGCCTTGATTCATCCAAGGAAAAGACGTGCTTTTCGAGTTTCTTCAAGAGAACTTGAAGTCCAGTGTTCATTCAGAGCAGCTGCTTGTTTCGTCCACGTGTGTAACGAGAGAGAGAAGCAAGGCAAATTGCCACTGAGAGGGTCGACCTGCAAGGAGAAGTCTCGGCGAGTCGAGCGGCAGCGGCGGCGCTGAGGGGCGGCCGGTTTCTGTGCTCAACGTAGGCCAGGCGGGCCGAGAGAGCAACGCGCGCGGCCCCTCCCCCTCCCTCTCCCCGCATGCGCACGCCGATTCAACGGGACACGCGCTCACCGTGAACGTGCCATGGCCGAAAAACTTCCACCCGGTAGGTTTCAATCCTCTATCCTCTTGCTTCTTGTTGGATTGAGATGAGTTGGACTGTTGCAGGCACACTTTGTCTCGTCTGCGACGACTTGGCCACAGGCAATCATTATGGTTCGTTGACGAAATTGAGACTGAGGGTCTCGATAAAATTATGAGATGATCAATCGCCCCCGGCGCGAAGCGCCGGGGGAAGTTTCCTTTGGTCGGGCCCTTTTACTCTCCTTGAGATCTGAAAACT
>JAQIXL010002841.1:0-11834 GCA_034700245.1 Poikilolaimus oxycercus | reverse complement strand
CGTCGATTAGCTATTCTCGTGTTGTTTCCATTTCAGTAATCAAGTCTCTTCACGCTTACATTATGTCATTAATCCAGCCTGCGATAAAATGCTTCGATAGTTGCTGTAGCACCGACGCCTAATTACCTACCTATCATTGCGAGTTTTGCTTCCCTAAATGTGAAAGCAAGTGCAGGAACAAATAAGTTTCAATCGTTCGGCCTATGTATGTTGACTAAAGGTTAGCGACGATATTTTCTTGTGCATTACGTTTAGGCGTTCGCCGCGTTATTCATGCCTCGATTCACCTTCACACCGGTTTGTAAAGACGCCCACACGGCGGTCCCATTGACGCAAAATGTCACAAAAAGACAAAAGGATGGAGAGTTGAGGAGTTCAGAAACGCGAGTGTCTAGTCAGAACGGCCATAAAGGCTCTTCGCTTTGCATTCACAAAAACATTCATCGCCCGTCAATGTTCGATGAGTCAAGTGTGCAATCACGGAAGTGGTAATCCTTCTTTTCAAAAGAGGAACATGCATTTCCCATAATCAGGGTGAGTCACTGTATTGCATGACTTCATTTGGAGATAAGCGCCTTTTTACCAGAAAAGACGTTCTTCAATTTCTCATTCTTCGTCGTCGGTTATTGCAAGTTAGCCACTCCCTGTGAGTGATAAAAAAGGGCGCTGCCCGACATGCCTTGAAACTCGCTAAAGTGTTGACTGATTGTGAGTCGAGGGGTCTTTCGGCATTGAACAGACAAAAGTCCAAACGAACAGGCCAGGTTCAGAAGACCAAACCAGAGATCTCTCGAACGAACGTCGAGATGTTGAATCATAACGTCTTCCCCGGAATTGTGGGCGACAACTCTTTGTGTTGCGTTCAACGATTTCCTTTTGAAGTTTTTATTTCGTTTTCAAGCGAGTTCAAAGGATGAAGACATCAACGTCGTTTCGCTTTTAGACTTTCTTGTGACGTCGCATTCGTTTTCCTTCGGGCAATTTGCAAAGCTAAAAGCCACACGATCATTGCGACAAAGACAAAAAGACAACCTCCATGAGATGATCAAGTGACGGAATGAGGACTGGCGCCACATATTCAGCAAGTTTCTCAAGAGGACAAGAAGATGTGCAACCAGGCACTGTCAGAGGGAAGGGGTCAACCATCGTGCCATTGCGATAATAAAGCTGGAACTTGATGATGGTATGGAAAGACTGGCAAACCTCAACGTTATAACCGTTTGGATCCTTGTAAAGCTCGGAAATAATGGTGCCCGTGTAAGGGACGAGAAGATTGTTGGAGACGCCAAGAGCCGACATCAAACCATTTAGAGTGCCGTCATGCTGAACGATTAGTACGTTTTTTTGGCTCGTAGCACAAACCGATGAATAGAGCACGATTTGCAGACTGTCTTGCTTGTCTTTGCTGCCATTTGTCTTGGACTTCATTCGTTTCAGCCAATCATTGAGCAAATAGCCACCGATGAGTTTTGCCTCCAGCCAGTGGTTGAACTCCGTCAGACTCTCCTACAATGGCAACGGTTGTGCAAAATTGTAACTGACGATTCTCTTCAGCTCTTTCAGAGCGTCTAGAACGGAGGTGCCGTTGAGTTCAGGCCGCTCCTCGTAGACCCAGTCTGGCTGCTTCAGCCCGTGAGCGATCTGAAAAGTGTTTCAAACGAGATGACAGCAGACCTCTCGATGAATATCGTAGAGATCAGCTGCATCCTCCAGACCCATCTTCTTGATTCCGGTCTGCGACATGAGAAATTTGAAGAATTCAGCGTATCTATTGACGAATGACGATTCCGAGACTCAAGTCACCTTTCCTCCACTTCGCGAATGATCTCAGCATCCTCTTCTCGAACATCTTCGTAGGCTGGACAATTTACAGAAGTCGGTTTCAAGAGCTGAAAAGATGCTATAGCAAGAGAAACTGACAGGATCGTCTTCATCATCGAAAGCAGCAACATGAATTGGCGTCGGCTGCCAGGATTGCAAACCTCCTTCTGCCCATCTGGGGTTGTTTAGTTGTCTTTGTTTCCAGTTCAGACTAACTTGAAACCATCTCCAGGTGGAAAGAGACCAGCGGCGACTCCTTGTGCGCTTTCTAGAGCTCGCTCCGAGTCCGAGGAAACAATAAAGACCTAAATGTTCTAATTCTGCTTCTCAACAAAGACTCACTAGGCTCTTATTGAAGCGATCCGGCAGGACCGTTCCCTTATACCTCTTGGCAAGAAATCTTCCTAGGTCATAGGTTTGTTGGATTCCTAGCTGAAACAATGCTCTCGATTGAAAAACGGTGAAAATCGAACATTTGTGAGTTGATCCCATCCTCGTGGCCAGGCCGATTCATCATGTTCGTCCTTCGGATAGGGCAATTCGCCCGGCGCCCGGTCGCCGTGCCGCCAAATGGCATGGACAAGAATTGGCACCCTGACGCATATTTGATGTTGAAATATTATGACTTGCCTATTCGGATTCAATGGCCATTCCCTGAACCCTTCATTTGGCTTGGTCCATGCATTAAAGAAGCCGGTCGCATAGGCGAGAAGAAAAACGGCCAGAAGAAATAGAGCAACTCCGACGAGACCTAAAATAACATCGCCGATAACGAGCTAATGACGGCGAGGAACGCATGTCAAGTGCTAGTTCACTCGGTCAAGGTCCATTTGTTGGCTGCTGTGAAGTTTCTTCACTGACCCCCCCCCCCCCAACACCACGAACACCTCGTGATCTCTCGTTGTTCGGCCTCGCGTGAATTCGACAATGCGCATGACTCAACCGAGGGGCTGACGCATTCGCGGAGACGGAACAGCCGGCGCCGAGTTGAAAGACGAGCAATTTTCCCCGGCAAGGATTACGTGATGCTCGGGCGTCTTGAGGTCGAGGGACATTTCTTGGTACGACAAAAAACATACAAGAATTTCTTCCAACAACATTGGGGTCTGGCGCGTGAGTGCCTTTGGGTGCGGCGGTGGCGGTGTTAGACGAACGGGGTGCGAGGAATTGACGTAAAGAGCCCAGGACGCGTGCACTTCGTCTGACGTCAAAGACCAAGTCAAATTTATCAAAGGCGGCAAAATGGAAGGCACTCCTCTTCAAATGATCAAAACCTACCCGCAAGAATGAGAAGACCTCTTCTCGCTGGAGGAGATAGAAGGCCTTTGCGGTCAGCGACCATGACTTGCTATTGTAGAGAGCGAAAGAGAAGAGAGACGACCGACCTCACTTCTGGCCGCAAACCTGTCGACACTGCCTCCTCCTTCTCCTCCGACGCCTCGTCGGCGTGCTAGTCGCGTCCCTGGGCCGAGGGCGGGTGCGACTAATTTCTCAATCGATGCCCAAAAATGGCTGCACTTATTGTTGTTGATGAGAATGGAAGATCTGACAACGAGAAGTGAGTATTGACATTGGCGCACGAGAAGAAAACGCTGATTCATGGAATCTAGGGTAAAGAGGCGGAATTCCTTCCAAAATGGACTCAACGTCTGAGGGAGAAGAACATTCTCTTGAGCAAGCTACACTATTTGCTGATTGAATTCCCTAGAACTCAGTGGAATATGTCGGAAATTTCAGGTGCAACGAATTGGCTGACATTATAACAATCAATTAAACGGCTGCGGAAACAAGCAGAAAACTATCAACTCTCGTCGACTACTAACGCCCCAGACCGCGAGCCCATAGCCTTTCATTGCCTCCGCTTGGTCTACCGTTGGCAACTGGCAAGCTCGGAAACACAGTGAAAGTGCATTTTTGAGTGTGATTAGTATTCTTTCTGCTGCGTGGCAAGGCAAACATTCTAGGTGCAATTTTTAATGGCACAGAACACCGATGCTGAGGCGGCGTTTGTTATCCACATTCTGTACATCGTCTTTGGTGAGTCTTTTCACTGACAAAAATCGCCTTGTCTAGGCTGTACGGTTCTCGTTTTGGATTTGCCTCTGCTTTTCATGATGCTTGTAAAACGAGAAATACGTCAGCGAAACGAGTTCATTGTCATGAGCGCTTTGCTCGTGGCGGGTTCCATGAATGCCTCAGGATATCTTCTAGCAGGAATCTACAGAATCTTCTTTGCTTCACTTGGTTTGAACCTTCTTGTAAAGCTTTTACCTCCAGGTTCTTTACCACGCTCGACTTGCGGTCTTATGGCTCACAATTTCGGCTTCGTTTTTGGTGATTCGCTCATAGGAGAAACGGAATGTCTCCTTGTCATTGATAGACTCTTTGCCGTAATTCGCCCTTTTCGATATGGTGGTTGGCCGAATTCCTATGCCTACACACTTGTTGGAAGTGAGTGTTGAATCTCTTCCAAAGAAACTTTTCTTCAGTTCCCTTTGCGATTGCAACCGCGGCAAATACAGCAAATTTCATCTTGGTCTCCTTCGACGATACTCCGACTGACGTGAGTCGTTCTCTCGCGACGACTTTGCAGTCCTTCTGCTACACCAATGAATCAACGTTTGAGAACTACGATCGATATCTACTTTACTTGAGAATGGCGTGTGTAGTATTTGCCTTTCTAGCTTACGGCTTCATTTATTCTTTTCTGCGCCGAGTTAGATTTTATGTGAAGAAACACATTTTCAGCATTTTGCCGCAATGAAAGAGCGTGGAGCTTCCGAAGCAAAGAAACTGCTAAAAGCCACAACGACCATCGGTAAGCGTCCTTGCATGAGAAATCTTTTCAGGGCTCAACCTCCTCAATGCTGTCTTGTTCATGCTGATTCCGGACATTTTCCTCCTCTTCAATCCTTGGGGTGTCGGTGAGGCCTACTCGGGCATTTTCTATGTCTTATTGTTGTCGAAAATGATCGTCGATTTCGGTGAGAACTTGTTCTAGAGGCATTTACTTCCAGTTATTTACGTTGTTCGCCACAAGGAGCTTTGGAATGCATCCCGCGGCGTATTCCTCAAGCTAATCGGACGACAGAAGACGATCAACGTACGAGCCGGCATGACGGTCACAGAAACGCCAGCATCCAGGACGGTTGTCTCAAAGCACTAAATCTATACTTGCTAATGTCGTTGCTGGTTATAAATACAATGAAAGCCTGGGGAATAATCCTCAAACAAACCAAGCTTTTCTATGGTATCTAACAAAGTTTATAGGAACCTTTAAACTGCCCCAAATGAATAACATTTCATTCAATATTTTTTGCACTGAAACGAATAAGGTTCTTCAGTCCTCGGCCGTCTTCATACTGTCGGCAAGGCTCAGGGATGACATCAAGCCAAGCTTCCTCGTCATCGCTGTTTCGTTGTAGCACAACATAGTTGAGATGTGGAAAGTTAGGCTGAGGAAAGAAATTGCAAACCGCGGGCAGATTCGCGACGATATCCGCAACGTTCACAGTGCCTTCAAAGTCTTCGATTTGAAAATATGTGTTCTTAGTTGTTCCCTGAGCCCATTCCATGAGCAGCGCGTTAATACTAGCTGATGTGACACTCTGGCCAATACCGGTGAAAATCTTCCATGGCATTGTCGTGATATATTCCGTCATTGGGCAAAGCAATTTTAAGGTCGAAACTCGTTGAACGCTCTCATCTTGCAAGAGCTCCATCTTCATTAGAGCTTTAGCATTGAATCGCAAAGTCTTAAGATCGGCGTGACGCTTAAGAAACTGGTGCAGATGCACGGGTTTAAACCTGGTATTCGCCTCAACGTCGTATGCGAAAGATGACAGCGATGGAAGGTGCTCGGCCCAGAACGCGAGTCGTTTCGAGGGAAGATTTGTCGAAAGAAAAGACATTTGAAAGTGCGGACGAAGGAAAAGATAAAGAGTGAATAAAGCGGAGTGATAATCGCCAAAGGATTTACTTGGAGAAAATGCGAAACACTTCGTGTCGGTTGTGTAGCGTAGAAATGGTGTACAGACGAAAGGACGACCATTCAGCGTGAATTGGACTCTTTCAGCACTTTTTCGAACTGGTGACTTCGTCAACACAAGGACTTCTTCTTTGCTTGTATGTAAATAGAAAGACTGCGGATCATCCCAGTCATCTTCAGGTCCACCATAAAGGAGGAGCTCCGTTTCAAACTTTCGCAAATGCTGCGCATTACGCGAAATTGCTGAGGAAAGTCTCGACGATGCAGACCGAACAAGCACCAGCTCAAGCGGATCGAGCAATGTAAACAGAGAATCGACGAGAATTTCAGGAGGAAGGTCGATCAAGAGCATTACTGATCAATACAAGTACTGTTCATTGAAACACTGCGAGCCTCGAAAAGAATTTTAAAAAGTGCTAATGGTCTCGAAAGAATAAATTTCAGTAAAAGTCATGCAGTAAATTCGCACTAACGTATGCTCTTTTCACTAACTGAATGTGAGACACACATCTCATCAATCTCTTTATATCGGGAGGAAGAAAAGAATTAGCTTCAAACAAGCCAAGTTCTTCTAACACAAAGTTTACTGACAACGAAACACAAAACCGGCATCAAATCTATTGCATATTTCATTCACTCATTCTTGAACTGGAAGCGAATAAGGTTTTTGAGCTCTCTGCCCCCTTCTTTTAGAGCGCAAGGTCCAGAGATGACATCAAGTACAGCTTCCTCGCCATCGCTGTTTCGTTGTAGTTCAACGTAGTTGAGGTGCGGAAAGTTGGGTTGACGAAAGAAGTTGCAAACCGCGGGGAGATGCGCAACAATTTCCGCTACGTTCACGGCGCCTTCAAAATCTTCAAATTGAAAATATGTGTCGTTAGTTGTTCCGTGAGCCCATTCCATAAGCAGTGCGTTGATGGTAGCTGAAGTGACTCGCTGGCGAACGCCGAGAAACGTTTTGCAAGGGACTGACGTGATTGATGCCGTCAGTGGACACATTAATTTTAAAGTTGCAACACGTCGAATGCTCTCATCTTGCAACAGGTCGATCTTTATTTTGTCTTCAGCATCGAACCGCAAAGTCTCTAGATCCGGATGAAGCTTGATGAACTGGTGTAGATGCACGGGCTTGAACCTGGTATTCGGCTCGACCTCGTATGCGAACGATGACAGCGGTGAGAGGTGTTCGGCCCAGAATGTGAGTCGTTTCGAGGGAATATTCGTCGAAACAAAAGACATTTGAAAGTGCGGACGAAGAAAAAGAAACAGAGTGAATAAAGCGGAGTGGTAATCGCCAACGGATTTACTTGAAGAAAATGCGAAACAATTCTTGTCTGTAGTTTTACAAGTTGACAAAGTGACGAAGAGCGCAAAAAACCTCAATATTATGGCCTAGATCCCGTTTCGAAAGCCCAGCTCGCGCAAGTCTCTTTCTCTTATGAGATATTCTCTCTTTCTATATATCTCTCTTTCAACAAGGCACTTTACTCTTCTGCGTCTCGCGTCCTTTATTGGTATGTAAAAATACAGAGAATGATATCACATTCAATTCATAGAGCTGATTTCGGAGTGGCAAAGCCGATCCGTTGATTGCCAATGTCGTAGATGTGGCAGTACTGACGAATGACCGGATCACCAAGTATCCACGAAGCACCAAACCCGGCCGGATCATACGGTGCGAGAGCAAGAAGACAATTTTCATCATCTCCAGCTGGGACGATGAGGTTGGCCGACTGAATTGAAAACTGCCTCGAGCCAATGGTGAGCACGAGGTCGGGGAACGTCTTGCCGCAATCAATCCAATAGACCTCATTCCAGTCGTCCCACTGGCCACCGGCCACGTTCGCAATTACGTCAGACTGCACTTGTGGCGCCATTATAAACGATGTTCCAGTGTCCGAAATGACATCCCAGTTCTTCGTCGCGCTATAATCTCCGATTGAAACAGCCGTCATTCTGAATTGATAGTAAGTCGCTGATGACAATGGTTGATAGGCGATGATCTCTCCACAATTCGCTGTATCGATTCCTCCATAAGTGAAGGTGCCTCCATAGCCGAGAAGAACTGGGTTGTGTATGAGATAAGCGGTGAACAACGGCTGATCGAGCAGGCCCTGGTTGATGGCGTTAATCAAAATCGGAATTGTATTGTTTGTTGTGATTGCGGGAAACGCCAGGCCGACGACGCCGTCCAAATCGAAGCCCGAAAACGGGCCTTGCTTTAGACGAGAGAAAGACGTATCCGGTACGACAAGCTGCGTCTCATCAACACCACCAAGCTGAAATTTGAAACGTCCGCAGTTCAAGTACTTACCCGAACGATGTCACGTTGCAGGCCACTGCCAGCGTCGTCATACACGAAGAGATCGGCACTTCCCGTATCAAGAAGGACGTAATAAGCTTTTTGAGGTGTGCCAATTGTGATGTTGCCAGAATATTCGAAGTCATAATAGTCGTTCACACGCTGGCTGGTCACTGCGCGAAAGGCCCGACGAGCCTCGATCACACGCCGCCATGTGCCCTCCCTCAGCATCCGTTTCATTGCACTCTCAGCATGAACCATCTTGTGCTAAAAGTGACATTCAAGAGTGCAACGCTTCTATATTGACCTGTAAGACAAGAGCTGAGCAGAGACCAACAAGGAGAAGAAGAAAAAAACGCTTTCATGCTGAAACTCTTGAAAATTAGAACTGATGAGGCGGCCAGCATGACGGGCGTTTGAAGGAGTGAACGTGCTTGATGAAAGCAGACCGCCAAGGCCAGAAGCACTTCAGAGCTGCACTGATAACACCTTGATGGAAACGAGTGTTTTCCAAAAGGCGGGCATCTTCTAATAAACAACGATCGTGCCACGCCATCAAACGAACAATACCGCAAGAGTGCGCATGCGGCAGCAAAACTTTTAATGGACAACATGCCACGAAGTGAACTAAACACGAGGTGAAGGGTCTTGATCTAAGGGCTGTTTAGGTCGTTTTTTTCCACGTTTTTCGTGAGAAAAAAAGACAAAAAAAATCAGCGGAGAGCCCAAACTGAGGAAAATCCGCCTGTGTGGGTTTTGTTCGGAGTTTCCTTCTAGGGCTCAACGACGGAGCACAAACACCAAGCTAACGGTAACTAATCGCCAGCCAAGAAACGCAAAGTTGGCGTTCAAAAAACTCGAATTTGATCACGATGCCCGATTTTGTACTAGAAAGTTCACGTTCAGCGAACAACCTCCGGAGGTTGTTCGCTGAGCGTGAGCTTTTGCCTTGTAATTTGAAGCTCGCGATTGTTGCTCACGCATCGGTTTCACGCGGACTACATCTTCTTCGATCTGGCTAGCGATCGCCAACTTTGGCGATCGTTTGTCTCTTGCTCGAGGCAAGACGGCTCAAAAGCACCGTAATTCAATAGTCCCACGAAATACTCTTTCAACTACGCTGGATAGAGAAAATGACTATAACGCATGTCGTCTTTCCTTCTACGCACGGCTTGTCAGCGCCCTTGATGTGCGGCAAAATTCTTGCGCATGGCGCATATGTGGTGCAAGCGTATTTGGTGTGCGGCCGTTTCCCGAACTTCTTCTTCGTTTTTGACGAAGATTTGTCGTCTTCCCGAAGCTGAAAGTATGATTCCCAGATGCCGCTTGATGTGCGCTATCAAATGGTATGCGAAAGTCCCTTGGAGGAAGGGCGCATCTTCAATTGAAACGGTTTGTAGGAATTTTTTTACGCGACGTTTCGCCAAACTGGTCTTCCACTTCGACAGTTCTGTCGTTTTAGTAAGCCAAACCCTCTTCAAAATATGATTCCCAGATAGCCCAGAGTCTCAGCTACCTGCTAGAATACTTCAATAGTGCTGGGAATAAACGATGTCTCAGTTGAAACCTTTTTTAGCAATCAACTTCAAAACGCCAGCGTATAAGTCGTCCTTATTCTTCTTTATTTTATACGAGGCATGTGGGCTTGGTCTTTGCTGGAACGCATGCTTCGTGGATCTTGGAAATTGCTCTATCCTACCTCTACTCGTTCCGCAAATGTTATGGAAGTTACAAAAGAAGGGGATGTTGTTCTTATCAAGGGCGTTGATGCCCGTGAAGTCGTCTCACTCGTGTGACCTCGTCGTCCCGCTTTTTTGTCCGGACCGTATCCACTCTTCTAGTGCCGAAGAAGATTTGAAAAGATTGAGAAAAGTGTTTCTAGCATGAACCTTACAATTAGAGGCACTGTGACATGTTTTGTGGTGAAGTTCTCATCGAGGAAGCATATGAAGACAAGAGGTCCTTCACAGCCTCGCTGTGTGATACGAAGATTCTCTAGTCCTTTAGACGGAAAGTCTTTGTCGTGGAGAAAGCTCTCCTCTCCTCGTCCATCCTCTTTCCCAGTATCTTCTTTGCACAGGGTGTCAAGGATTTCTTTATCCGCCGCGGCCCGCTCGTTTGAGGAAGAGCACTCTTCTAATTGTAAGAGTGAATTTATTTTCTTCGTGCAACCCTGTCAAAGTGGCAAGATCGAGCAAGCATGCTTTATAGTGGCATGAAACATCCCTTTTTGTAAAAGTTTAGGCTGTATTGTCATCGAAACAATAACAATCTTGCTGTGGGCGTCCCTCAACCGCCAAAGAAATTCACAGAGAAGAGTCTTTTCAAAGTCCCACGTGAATAAGCTCTAATATCTCTTCTCTACTTGGTAATACACGTCATCAAACTTGTAGTGGGCGAATCGTAAGTTATAGTGGCCGGGGGAACCATCCATTGTTGTTATGAAGTGAGCAATTCTCTTATCCGGGTATTGGCTACTTAGATCAATTAGGTATTGTGATATCAAAAGCAGTGTGTCGGCCTTCAAAGGTCGATTCCCAGCGACCCGAGAAAGCAGGAGTTGCTTGGGAACTCGCACTTTCTCCTCTTGCAGGAGCACATCCTCCCATTTATTCCGTTATTATTGCTTGGATCATTTGCCCTCAACTTGGCTAATTTTTGTGGGAAGAAGCAGTTCCTCCTCGCAGGTTTCTAGAGCGACTCTCAAGGAAGAGAATGGGGGGCAAGGAGGAAGAAGAGGAGAAGAGTCAAAGAAAGTTCACGCTCAGTTCCCATTTAGTTCCCGTTCGGGACAAAAAAGTTCGCGATTTATCGCCAAATAAGCTCGAGTTTATTTGGGAATTGCTACGGCGGCTGGATCTTCTTGTAAAGCACTGCGCTGCCACCTTAAGTCTCAGCATCAATCGGAGGTCTTTTCTCATCCAAGACAACAGAAGCTGAAGACTTTTCACATCGAATGTAAAGGCTGTGTCGTGTGTCTCACGGACGAGGCCCTCCTGTCTAGCTTCTGGATGACTTTTACTCTTTATGAAGGAGGAGAAGGAACGAATCAGACTGAAGTGACCACAGACGGCCTTGTTCGTCTCATTAGCCTGTGGGCGAAAAAAAGAACGCGAATTCAAGAAGATGAAGTTTGGGATAGAAACTGTCGAGACCCAAAAGCTGAGGAGTGAAATCGAGAGCTTTCAATCACCAACGACGTGGAAGCTGGCTAAACGCGGTCTATACGACAAGTTCAAGATCGTTCACCAGGACGGCAAGACTCTTTGGTTGAATATTACGACTGCAGTTACGGAGCAACGTTTTGTGAAGAGTCACATCAACTATGTAATTGTGTTGAGAGGCAAATGACTGTGAGACCGAATTATCTATTTACTCGACGTCTGGTAAGCCTTTTTCTTGTGGAATAAATTTTTCTAGACATGTTACATAGTAGATCATCCAGGAAAGGAACCCGTTGGGAAATGACGAAAATAAATTGGTCCGAAGATGCCCAAAGGTCAATCTTTCAAGACGCGCCAATTAGGAGACGACACGGCTAACTTCAAGTCCCCAGATAGGAAAGTTACTCCTTTTCGCGCAGAACAGCTTGGCAATCACATTGAAACAATTATTTATTGATGGGAGAGGGAGAGGGGGAGGAGAAGGCCGCCGCTCAGGGGTTGTACTCGATCGGCAGGTTCTTGCGGCGAACCATGCCGTCGCCCTGCACGATTCAGCTTT
>JAQIXL010002840.1:0-11836 GCA_034700245.1 Poikilolaimus oxycercus | reverse complement strand
AACGGAGGCTCCAATGGAGGCTGGAACGGCAACGGTGGCTCGAACGGCAACGGTGGCCCGAACGGAAACGGAGGCTCCAATGGAGGCTGGAACGGCAACGGTGGCTCGAACGGCAACGGTGGCCCGAACGGAAACGGAGGCTCCAATGGAGGCTGGAACGGCAACGGTGGCTCGAACGGCAACGGTGGCCCGAACGGAAACGGAGGCTCAAATGGCAACGGAGGTTGGAATGGCAACGGTGGCTCGAACGGCAACGGTGGCTGGAATGGCAACGGAGGCTCCAATGGAGGCTCGAACGGCAACGGTGGCTCGAACGGCAACGGTGGCCCGAACGGAAACGGAGGCTCAAATGGCAACGGAGGCTGGAATGGCAACGGAGGCTCCAATGGAGGCTGGAACGGCAACGGTGGCTCGAACGGCAACGGTGGCTGGAACGGCAACGGTGATCCGAACGGCAACGGTGATCCGAACGGCAACGGAGGTTCAAATGGCAACGGAGGTTGGAACGGCAACGGTGGTCCGAACGGCAACGGAGGCTCCAATGGAGGCTGGAACGGCAACGGTGGCTCGAACGGCAACGGTGGCTGGAACGGCAACGGTGGTCCGAACGGCAACGGAGACTCAAATGGCAACGGTGGCTGGAACGGCAACGGTGACCCGAACGGCAACGGTGGCTCGAACGGCAACGGTAATTGGAATGGCAACGGCGGAAACCACGGACGCGGCAATGGAGGCTGGAATGGCAACGGCGGAGGACCAGGGAATGGTGTCGGTGAATCGAACGGCGATGGACACGGTAAAGGACAGGATGAAGGACGAGACCACGGCAAGGGCAACGGAAAGGGAAACAACTTTAGTGGAGACAAGGGCGGCGTAACTCGCGGAAATCGCCATCGAGGTGGACAGGACAAGCAAGGTGGCGGCGGAGAGAGTGACACGCGGCGTGGCTCGCGAGGACGCAAAGGTAGGCTGACAAAACTTATAGTTGTCGTTTAGATGAGGCAAACGTGATACGTGGACGCGGAGGCCACAATAGCGACCGCGGAAAGGATCGCAAGGGCGGAAAGAACGATGGCTATGGAAACTCGTACGGCAAGCCCAAATATGGCAACGACGACCACTTCGAGAAGAGTCAAGAGGATTTCGACTGGTTCGAGGACGACGACTTCGACAAGCCTTCGATCAGTGGAGGCAACTCTTATGGCTATGGCCGCTAGTTGATGCAAGTAAATCCGTTCGATAATAAATTTGCTCTTATTGTTGGAAACAAATCTCCAAAACCAAGTCAAGTTCATCAAAACAGTCAATTAAAGACATTCTTTTGAAAAAAAAACGTAAAAACTGATAAGGGTAGTAAGCAATTCTTTCGAAGTTTAAACATTAGGATATTTTGCGCCGGCAACAAATCGCGCAAGACGATCAAACTGATACTAAATTTAGGCATACGCGTTGCAGATAAAAACACCCTCACTCAAGAATCTGAATAAGGTGCCCTTTCTGATTGTGAGTGCCGGATGTTTGATAAGGCTTGTCCATTACTTTGAGTGACATTTTAATTTATGCGAATAGTCCCGATGAGGGACCGCCACCAGGGATGTGCGTTGAACGAAAATTCGTTCAACGCACAATTCGTTCAACGAAATGGCCGTTGAACGTAGTTTTTCTTTCAACGAAGCCGTTCAACGTTCTACGAAAATGAGCCGGTCAAAACCGTTGAAAAACGCTGTGACAAAACGTATAAAACTGGTGAAATAGCTGATTTTTTACCACCATTTCGCCTTTCTTGGTGAGCAAGCAATATTTTTTCGTGATGCTTATTGTTTAACGGACAATTTCGGTGCCATTTAATTACAGCTTATTGCTAGAAAATTGCCACTTCATCAGAAGCTGCGCTTTTTTGGTCTAGAAAGCTTTGTTTTGATTATTTTTGACTTCAAAAAAAACCGATCAACGTTCAACGATTTTTGGAGAATTCAACGAAAGCCCGTTCAACGTTCTACGAATTGAAATTTTTCTTCAAGTACATCCCTGACCGCCACCGACGGCTGTCTGAGAAGAAGCCCCTCGTCGAACCCGCATCCGCAGCGTGGACGAGTATGGTGAATTAGAAGCGGCCATGCATCGTGCAGCCACTGGCGCTCCTCCACACGGGCAAATATCTATCTAAAAAAATAGCATTGATGAGATAATAATGCTTTGAGCAGCGCCAACCAGGTCAAATAAATCTCTCGTAGCTGGTCACTGCTGAATATGGTTTCCTTATTGTCACGATTGTGCAGGAAAAGTGCAGAGTCGAGGCTGAAAAACGATGCTGATCAGCGCGATTTTCCCGTCACAACATATTGCATCGAACATGAAAAGGTCTGGAGACAAGGCCTCGACTTCTTCACTTCCTCGTTCTCGTAGCCTGTCAGGTTGTCGGCACGAGCCATGAGGCATTTCTCGCCTTTGCTCGTGGCCCTCTTAGCTGTGTCGATTGGACAGTGCCTGGCAGCCCCACAAATCCAAACGGCAAGAAGTATGTTTTCCGTTGAATGAGGCATTGGGTAGTTTTAGAGCCATCCAATGATGCGGATCTCATCGGTGATCTGGCTGCTCTCGATCAAGTTCATGACTTCAATTCAACAACTGTACAATCCGGTGAGTCACTGACTTCAGCTTTATAGTTTGCGCACGTGAATATCAAGACATAAAGCAGAAAATTTCGAAAACAATAATTTTTTCAGAGAGCGTGGACTCGTCGACGCTCACAGTTGATGACAGCTCGACCACTTTTTCAACGGATTCTTCCTTGTTCGACGCTTCCACCAGCAACTCCATTATGAACGCCACTGAAGAAGCAACAACCGAGAACGAACAATCAAGTGCATTACACCGCAGATCTTTATTTCGGTTTTTCAGCCACTCTTTCTGAAGTCGAATCAACTGAAGCCTCTCAGTCAAATGTACTTTCTCCATCGGCAGAGCCTGGTTGGTGTCTCGGCTAAACAAAATCAATTTTCTTGCTTCAAGAAGCGACTACTCCCGAAAGTGTAGCCACTTCAGCTAGATTGGACGCGGCTGACATTTTGAAGGACGTCGGTCAATCGTCGGCATTTCCAGAGACCTCAACCGAAGGGCAGACGACGTCAAATGATTCATCGAGCAACGATGGAACTGGGAATCTCAGCATCGACACAACAACTGAAGCCTCTCTTCGTGGGACAACGGGAGATGCAGACGAGACGACGACCGCTGCAGGAGAGTCTCCTTCTACATCGTCATTGTTTGAATCATCTGCAGCGACGACCGAACAGACACGGATAGAAGGTGTGGAAAAGAATGCTGAAAGTTTTTCAGGAGATGCAGCTGCAGCTGCTACAACCACCTCTTCTGTCCCAAGTGTCGCACTTGATCCTGGCCCGCAGGTCTCGGCAACTGGTAATGCTGCCTTGATGAGAAGTAGTCGTTAGTTGAGGAGACGACGACGCTCTCTGAAATTTCTCAAGGACCGCCAGCGCTTGATTCTGCAACCACTGAACCGTCGGCGACATTTCCTGAGACAGCAACAACTAGCTCATCAAGTGGCGTTAAAGAGGAGAAGATTGCCGCCGACGCCGTAACTGGAGACGGTTTTCCTGCAACAACGGAAGGCCATGATGATGCCAAGACCGTTGCTGTGGATTCCTCAACGTCGTTACCAACAGATTCACTCAAAGCAACAACTGGCATCGAAACACTGACTAAAGGTATCAATAAATGGAGAAGAATAAGATCCCTGCAGATATTGCCGCCTCTACGACGCCTTCTGTTGCGATTGACGGACGTGATCCCAGCTTGAATGTTTCGCCAGTTGGTAATAGGACGTCACACTCCGGGAAGACATGTTTTTAGTTGAGGAGACGACTACGCTCTCTGAAACTTCTCAAGGACCGTCGGCGCCTGATCCTACAACCACTCTTCAAGCAGCGACACTTTCTGAGGCAGCAACAACTAGCTCATCGGGTGATGTTAGAGAAGGGAAGCTTGCCGTCGACGCCGTAACTGGAGACGGGCTTCTTGCAACAACGGATGCCGCAAAGACCGTTGCCGCAGATCCCTCAACGTCGTCACCAACTGATTCGCTCGAAACGACAACTGGCCTTGAAAAATTGACCAAAGGTACTACCTAGAAATGGGAAGAATAAGATTCTTATCAGATATCGGTGCCTCGTCCACGCCTTCTGTTACGATTGACGGACGTGACCCCAGCTTGAATGTCTCGCCAGTTGGTAATAGGACGTTACACTCCGTGAATACATGTTTTTAGCTGAGGAGACGACGGCGCTGTCAGAGGATAGGACGTCGGCTGCAACATCTGATCCATCTTCCGTCGCCGAGAAGCAGACATCACCTGACACTGTTGAGACGACAACGAGTGTTCAAGGTCTGCGGAAAGTCTACCTGTGAATACTCGAGTCGCATAGGCGATTTGCCGTCTGCACAAACCAGCGCATCCTTCAACGTCGAAGCGACAACTCCTGGAATCACTGACGAAAGAACTAATATTGCAGCGGTTACTGATTCGCCAGTCGAAATCTCGACAACAGCAGCAGCAGTGGTTGATGGCCTGGACAAAGTCGAAAGTCTCGAAAGAATCACTACTGTGACGCCAAGCTCGGAAGTGGAAGCGTCTTCGCAGCCACTTGTAGAACCAGAAAACAGCGTGGACGCGCAACCAAGCGTTCAAGTACTCGATCGAGAAGGAGGCCCGACAATCATTTCCGATGAAGACCGAGTGAAGATCGAAGCCGCGCAGAAGGCTGCGGCAGACCAGAAGGCCGCTGAAGAGAAGGCAGCTCAAGAGAAGGCTGCGGCAGACCAGAAGGCCGCTGAGGAGAAGGCGGCTCAAGAGAAGGCTGCGGCAGACCAGAAGGCCGCGGAGGAGAAGGCGGCTCAAGAGAAGGCCGCTGCAGACCAGAAGGCCGCCGAAGAAAAGGCAGCTCAGGACAAGGCCGCAGCAGACCAGAAGGCCGCTGAGGAGAAGGCTGCCCAGGAGAAAGCTGCTCAAGAGAAGGCCGCGGCGGAAAAAGCGGCCTCCGACGAAGCCGCGAGAAAAGCTGCTGAAGAAGCCCAAAAGAAGGTGGTGGATCCTTTCGCGGCCCAAATCGCTGCCCTCAAGAAGGCGCAGGAAGAGGCTGCCAAAAGACAAGCTGAGCAGCTGGAAGCGCAGAAGAAGGCGCAGGAATTGGCAGCCCAACGTCAAGCTGAGCAGCTAGCCGCATTGAGAAAGGCGCAAGAGGAAGCGGCACAGGCGCAACGAGATCAAATCGCTGCTTGGCTGGCTGCACAACAACAGGCGAAAGGCACCGGAGTTCTTTCTCAGCCTACGATTACCGACGAAGCAGCGAAAGAACGTGAAACTACGAAGACTAACCCCGTTGGTCAAACAGGAAGCACAGGAAAAGGTACTCGAAGACAGAAGAACGAAAAGAAGAAGAACCAGCGACGCGGAACTGGTAAAAGAGCTCCCGGAGGACAAACGAGGCAGACGACGAACCGATCCACCAACAAGCGACCAGTTCAGCGAGAAAAGCAGTACGTGAAGAAGACGTACAAGAAGAAGAACACTTATGAGTACTATTACGGTCGTCGCTCGAAGGTGCCACAGGGCTACAATGACTATTTCAAGAACGACAAGAAGCGCAGAAGGACAACGACGCGCAAGTCGCAGGTCGAAAGGTATTACGGTAAGGCCTCGAAGGTGCCTCAGAGCTTTACTAAATATGAGCAACGCACGAAGCCGAGAGTTGTAAGACGTCGAAAGCAGACACGCAAGACCTACACCTCCTACGAATACGCCTATAAGAAACGGCGAGGACTGAAGGGGCAAAAGGGACAGAAGCCGAAGAGACCCTTCACCGAGGTGGGCGGAAACGTGAACAGCGACTATGATCAAGACTACTCGATGGCCAAGAACTATGAAGATTATGAAAATCCCGTCGATTCAGAGGGAAAGAGTGGCAGCTCAAGCAATTATTATGGAAACTACGACGGCGGCAAGAAGAGCAAGAGTCAGAAGAACGAAGATGACGAGGAGGATGGCTACCAAGCCAATGGTTACGATTGGCAGGTCTAGAAATGGCGGGTTTGTGCAGAAATAAAGCAACCTCGTGCATTTCCTGTTCACTTCACTACAGACCGAACTTTGATGTCTTCGTGACTATTTCATTGCCCATCGAGCCCCCCCCCCCCCTCATTTCGCAATGGCGCTTGCTAGCGGCGATAAGACGCCGTCGCGGCTCTCTCTCTCAGGCGTTCGCCTTGTTTGCATGTTCGCCGTGCATCGACAGAAAACGTGCCTGGCTCCCCCAACAGAAACAGTCAATGCGAAGAATTATTTCCATCCGGTCCGGCTGGCACATGTGGCCTTCGGGGCGAGTCACGGAACCAGAACCCAAAAGGGCGCCGCGCGCGCGAGTCGGTTAATGACCTACAATGGTTGACCGTGAGGGGAGGGGAGAGAGAATCTGCCGGGGTTTCCCCTTCCCTTTTCTCCCTTTTCCCTCATGTGCGCTTCGCATCGATTTATTTCCGAAGGGAGGCGGCGGACAAGGCAAGGCGGCCTTTTGTGCGCGTTAGACCCCAACGCCTCGTCTTCCTTCGTCGTCTTTTCCCTAGTCTCGTGTGTCGTTGTGAGGAGAGTTTCGCGAGGGCGCGTCGGCGGAAGAGGAACCGATGGGTTGAGGGGAGAGGAGGAGGAAGGAGGGCGAGACTGGGAGACTGACTGCAGCTGAGTCGGCGGAGGCGGCGGTCAATACGCGGCGAGCTGGACGCGCGCGCCTCTGTCTCGCGCTCCCGCCCGCGGCGCCCTCCGCATGCCGCGCACCGACTACTACAGCGTTCGCGCCTCGGCGCTCCGGGCTCAGGCTGGTTCGTGCCTTTTTCTTCTTTTTATCATTCTCTTCTTCGGCTTTTGGAAAGAATTTCATTCGCCCTCTTTGAACCGACTTTTCCGGATGTTTAACCAAGGCTTTGATTTCAAGTGGCGGAGCGGCGAAAAGCGTTCTTCGAGGGGCGCTCCTTTGACGAGAGACCCTTACTCTCCAAGCATTGTGAGTTCAATCCTCTTCGTGACCTCTTGAACCTCAACCAATTCAAAATCTTTTCAGATGATTTTGACCCGACCACAGCTGGCCCGGCCCTTCTCGACCCAACAAAGATCTCCATCGACAGGGTTTGTGGTGTTTCGTGCTCAACTTATGCGCTGGTGTTTACAGCCATCTGGCTCGAAGCTCCCTCCACAATTCGCCTTGGACTGGGATAAATCCTGCTACTTCAAGGATAACAAGCGGCAGGTTGGTCCTCTCTCCCCTCTCCCATTGCAACATCTGTTCCCTTTGCAGATCGATTACGTCCTCGCCTATGACGACGACTCCGAGCTGGAGGACCCCGAGGCCCTAAATGAAGCAGAGAAGAAGAAGGACAAGAGACGGATCTTTGAGAAGAATTGTCGTGAACAAGGCTTGGAGCTGGAAGTACGAAAGGCTACGCCCGGGGTAGGCGCCGATGTGATGTGTCATAGGCCTCCCTTTTCCTTTCTTCAGGCAGGACGAATCATCTACGTCCTCGTGCATGCTCCCTTCTGGGTGTTGGAGAAACGCGCTCAGGTCTTGGCCGTGAAGATTCCCGTCAGGGAATGTGATGTCAAGAGGGTGAGCTGGAACTTGGAGACCTTGAAAGAAAAAAAATGGTTTCTAGGAGACCCGAGATGTGACGGGGCATTTCGATCGCTTCCTGCGACTTTTCAGCTTCTACACGCACGATGCGAAAACTCAAGAATTGGCAAGAGAACCACAGTTCTTCACCGCCCCTTATGCGAAGGAGCATCGTTCGACGTAAATTTTATCTTTTTTTTTTTCAAAAAAAAACGACGAATGTTTCAGTTTTGTGAACAGCGAACACCCGGACGAGCTCTTTCCAGCAGCCGAACGATACCGAATGGTCTACGATATCCTCACCTGGGTGCACTATTGCGAGATGAAAAACTGCAACCCGCAAGAATGGCATGAGTATTCACCAAGATTTCTCTCATTCAACTGATTTCAGCTTCGAATTCGGCATCGACGAGCTGGTTGCGACGAGCGTGTACACAGCGGCATATCCCATTCATCAGGTCCGTCTTTGTGTCTAGCCCTGTTTTTGATGTGGACCGAAGCGTCCCCTCAGATTGACCACTCCCTCACTGGGAATAGCGTTCGACAGATGGCGGAGGACTTTTATGACAACAAAGTCTCGCTTTCAGAACATACGAGATTGGGAAAAGCTGCCAGAAGATGTCGACAAAATGAATCTCCGCGAAATTCTGTACATGAAATGGGCATATTGGAAGAATTGGTACAAGGAGCAACCACTGGATCTCGTCAAGTAAGCTTTCTTTCTCCTTCTTTGAGAAAATCCTCAGACGCTATTTCGGCACTCAAATCGGTCTCTACTTTGGTTGGCTCGGTTTTTACACTGCCATGCTCTACCCGGCTGCCCTCGTCGGTGTTCTCGCTTTGATCTACGGTCTCTTCACGACGGGGACTGATGTTCCAACGTAAGTGAGAAGGCTCGGGACGTGGGTTCAGGCAAGAGGAAACAGGCTCGAGGTGTGCAATAGCACGCTCCTCGTCTGTCCTTATTGTGACCTAATTTGCTCGTATCAGCCCCTCAATTCCAGCTGCATGTATTCCAAGGTTTGTTGAGCTTCTTTTATGATCGACGACAAATTCAGGTGACGCATCTCTTCGACAACACGGGCACGGTGTTCTTCGCCGCCTTCATGTCCATTTGGGCGACGCTCTTCCTCGAGTGCTGGAAGAGATATCATGCACAAATTGCCTGGAGATGGGGTCTCACCGACTCCTTTATCGAAGAGGTAAACGATTTTTGTAGTTTTTCTGAAAATTCAATTATCGTGCAGGAGCCACCACGAGCAGAATTCCAGTTTCGCGTTCAAACCAGGAGAATGAATCCCGTGACAGGAAAACTTGAGCCGTACATTCCTTTGGGTCGAAGATTTGTGAATTTCTTCGGATCTGGAAGTGTCGTCATCTTCTTTTGCCTTCTCGTCGGAGCTTTCATCTTCGGAATTATTGTCTATCGAGTTGTGGTGCTCTACTTGGTGAACCAATGGATGAAGGACACAAGAGAAGGCTTCTACTTCGTCATCGTCACCTCGGCCATTATCAATCTTGTCGTCATTTTGATCATGAATATTGTGGGTTTTCAAGCCTTTTCAGATTTTGGTTCTTTAGGTTTATTACTATGTCGCCCTGGGCTTGACTAGATGGGAGTGTCCACGAACCCAAACGGACTTCGACAATTCTTTCACGATCAAGGTGTTCCTCTTCCAGTTTGTCAATTACTACGGCTCGATCATCTATGTGGCTTTCTTCAAGGGAGTGTAAGTTTCTCTTATCTAGCAGATTTTCGTCATTCTAGAGCCACACAAGTCCCAACAACGAGAAGTGTCGATGGTCAGGTCTCGGTCCTCAATTATCGCCTGGAAGGCTGTGATGCCGGTGGTTGCTTTGCTGAACTGGTCGTGTTGATGTTCACCATTATGGTCGGTCGACAGCTCACGGGCACTCTGCTCGAAATGGCCTATCCGTAAGTGATCCATTCAAGTCTTTTCAACTCTTCGACAGGCTACTCGTCACTATCTGGCGTCGATTCCAGTATCTTCTTCCTGATACGCATTCAAGAACTGTTCGGCGACAGAGAAAAGATTTGCTCAAGTCTGAGGAGCTGCCAAGGTTTGCTGAAAAGCTTGAATCTTTATTAATGAGTTTTAGATGGGAGAAGGATTACTACCTCCAGCCGATGTATCCACAATTCCTCTTCGACGAGTACCTCGAGATGGTTATTCAATTCGGGTTCCTCACTCTCTTCGTCGCGGCTTTCCCGTTAACGCCTCTATTCGCCCTCTTCAACAACATTCTCGAGATCCGACTCGACGCCTACAAGTTTCTCCTTCAACAACAACGACCAATGCCGGCACACGCGAAGAACATCGGGATTTGGTTCGAGATCCTCGACGTGATCTCGAGGATTTCCGTCATTGTCAGTGTGAGTCGTCCGTTTCTCATCAAGTCCTTTATGTTCAGGGCCTGATCATCGCGTTTTCGTCAGACTTCGTACCAAAACTCGTCTACCGCTTCGCTTATCCAGACAAAGACATGGCCGGTTATATCAATTGGTCTATGGCCTACTTTGACACAAGCGAGTTCAATGTGACGGCAAACAGCGTGCTGATGAACTATCAGGATGTGACCTGGTGCAGGTTGGTTTCACTCTCACTGATATAATTCCAACAGATATCGCGGCTTTCGGAACTTCCCTTGCTCCCTAAACAGCACCGTGCCGGGAGGAAATCGATTCTGTAAAGACGGCAACGGCTACTCGTTTGATTTCTGGAAAGTCCTCGCAGCTCGCCTTGCCTTTGTTGTTATTTTCGAGGTTTGCCTTTTTGTTCGACTTTTCAAGAAAATTTTCAGCAAGTTGTTTTCTTCGTCAAGCTCATGGTGAAGTACTTGATCCCCGATGTACCAAAGCGCGTCTACATTCAGCAGCAACGAGAAAGGTAGACTTTGTCGACTGCAGCCAATTCTTCGCTTTAGGTATCTCGCCCGAAAGGCCTTACTTGAGGGTGCGACCGCCAGTCTTTCAGCCGAAGAATACAAAGCCAACAGCCTGTAAGCGTAAAAATTAGCAATTCAAATTTCTTTCAGACTTGCAAAAGAACATCGAAATGTTCTCATCTCCCAACGAACCAACATGAACGACGTTCAAATCATCAATCGAATTAGTCCACGAACCGTTCGATATGCTCAACAAACCACTAGCCAGCCTCCAGAAATCATTGAAACGTCTTTTGGCACCGCCTAGTTCAGCCTTCTGAGAGCCTTGTTCTGAGAGAAAGCCTTCTTAATACAATAATTCATATCCCCTTGTTGCTTGTGATATTGTTGAAGATGTGAAGCTAATACTTTCACGGGACGGAAGCATCAAATTTGTCTTTTTACCTCAATTGCATAAAGTATCGAATTTTGACATGGACAGCAAACTGAAATTTCGGCCATTTAGACAAAATAAGCGACTTTTGCATTGTGACTGTCTGCTTGGGTATTTGTTTGTCTGCGGAGCTCTTTAAACGAAGCTTCTTCCCGTCTGGGGCATCAGTGTATCGACGTTCTCCTCTCTGCGATGGCGACTCCGGACGAGCACGACCTTCTCGACGGCACCTGCAGCGCCTTCGGCCGTTCGCTCGTCGAGGCCGTGAAGAACGCCGGCGACCCGAAGAAGTTCCTCGCGAACTTCCGCGGCCCGGCCTTTGTGCCCGGCGTGGGCTTCGTGGAGCACGTCGAGGACTTGGTGCACGAGTACCTCGGCAGCAGGCCCCTCGACACCCTCAAGCGTCTCCTCGGCTCCGACTGGGCGAACATCCAGACCGAGGCCACTAAGAAGATCTGCGAGTGCGCCATGTAGGAATCGAAAGCCCGGCGTGAATCTGTTTCAGTGGCAAAGGTTGGGGAACCGCCCTCGTCGTCTTGTGGTCGGTGGCGATCTTCGGCTTCATCATTTGCACCATCATCCTCATCTTCGGCCCCCAAATCAGTGAGGAGAAGCCGCACTTGACCATCCCTTCCCAGTTGCGGCCGTGGGCAAGAAGCGACCGACGATGCCGACGGCCAAGTCGGCGGATTTCAGCATCGATCCCGTCACCAAGCGGCCTGTGATCGTCAAGCAGCCCTCGCCCGCCGTCGGACAGCCCATCGGACAGCCGCCGTCGCAGCTGCAGCCGCAGCCGAAGTCGGCTGGACAGCAGAAGTCC
>JAQIXL010002839.1:0-11838 GCA_034700245.1 Poikilolaimus oxycercus | reverse complement strand
TCCTCGGCCTCGACGCCATTCGCCTTCTCTTCAAAGCTTTCAACTAACATCCACAAGAATAAACACTCTAAACATCTCTTCGTGTTGGTCAACGTTTGCATCTTCCTGAAAGCCTTGTCGGCATGATGAAAGCAAGAGCAATTCAACTAGAAGGGAATGTGGCTCTTCGAGAGGAGACGACTCGGCTACTTGCATCAGCTGTTTTGCCCGGCCCGCCACTTCGGACATTACAATGAGCGACGTTGAAAGAGAGAAAAGAGAGAGAATTGAAGCGTTTTGTCTCATCAGACACTCGAGAGTCTTCACTCTTCCCCTCCTTCCCTCAATCAAAGCAAGCTCCTCTATCAGTTTTCCAGCTCATTTGTCTGTTTTCTCGTGCTTCTTGTGCTTGTTGCAAGAATAAAGTCTTTCAGGACCCCGATGTACGATGCGAAAAGGCTATCTTTACTGCTTCGCCCTCACAGTCATCTTCATCTTTTTATTCTTCACCACAGTTCTCTATGTTATTGTCAACCACTATCGGTCGACGAATAAGTGGTATAGAAGAAATTTCTCTCTAGCACTTCTGGATGAACCGGGTCCCTTGCATTATTTCGCTCATAATCCAATCAGGCCATATCACTATGCTCTCAATTTGGTGAGGTTTTGCTCTCCACTATGACGAAGAAGAATTTTCAGAAACTGAATCTCCCCGGCTATGTTCCCATTCCAGCAAGCAGTGAATTCGTCACTGAAGGCCATTTGACAATGGATTTTGAAGTGAGAACTCTCACAATTCAAAATTCGAACTATGCAGTTGATAGAACCAGCATTCCGGCTTGTCCTCAACGCCGCGGGGCTTCGAAACATTGAAGTAGGAGATGTAGTTGACCAGAAAAATTCCACTATGGCCAGGTTTGTTGACAACTTCGGTCACTAAAAGTTCAGGATATCGCATATCTCATTGAACAAGACCACAGAACGTTTAGCTTTCTTGCTCGATCGCCAACTTTCTGAAGGAAATTACTCCCTTCAAATCGGTTTCACTGGTTTGATAACGGCTGGAACACGCGGTCTTTACTGGACTGGATATGTGAATGAAAGCGGAGGTTGGAGGTGAGTTTCAAGAAGTCAAGAAGTCTCATTCATTTAATGAACTCGCGCTAATGTGTTTCCTGAGAACGTCCTTTAGGTTCTCGGCCGTAACCCATCTTCAAGCGAACTGGGCTCGCCATGTCTTTCCATGCCTTGATGAACCTCGTTACAAGGCAAGAATCTCGCTGAAAGTCACTCATCCACATGGAACTACAGCTATTTCAAACACTAAAGTGGCATTCCCACCAGTGGAAATGTAAGCTGAAGTCTTTCTCACTTCTCTTTCCAGCGATGACTTCCTCGAAACGACTTTCGAGACAACTCCTTTGATGTCCACTTATTTATTCGGGTTGTTTGTAACAGATTTCACTCAAACGTCGAGAATGACGAGTGATGGATCAACAACGGTGAGCCTAATTCTTTTCTCAAACTCTACTAGGTGCGAGTTTGGAGTCGTCCAACACTCTCTGCCGATCGAACAGAAATAGCTCTCAAAATGGCGATTGAGGCGTTGGAGTTCTTCAGCGTCGTCTTCGACCAACCATATGAACTCGGAAAGTTGGGTATGTTCCAGGAGTTTGATAGGATGTGAAATCCCTCTGAAGATTTACTCGGTCTTCCCCATCACGACTCGACGGCCATGGAGAACTGGGGAATGCTGACGTTCGACGAACGAATTGTGAGTGTGCAAAATGGATGTGCTTCAGCCAACAAATAACGTTTCTCATAAAAAAAATCAATGATCGACCGTATAATGTGCAGTGTAGAATTCCATTCAAACGTCTATCCACTCGTCAGAATTTTTCAAGAGGCCTTTGCAGATCTTCCACGGAACGAATTTCAGCGCCAACCTCATCGCTCACGAAATTGTTCATCAGGTCTGTTTCGTCTTGGAATTGACAGCTTTTAGTGGATCGGAAACTTGGTGACTTGCGAGACTTGGGGAAGTCTTTGGTTGAACGAAGGTCTCACCATGCTCTTTGATTCGGGCTTCACTGCCGGCAAGAGCAACTCCGAGCTTCTTTTGGATCTTCCAAGAGTAATTTTTGTCTTAACAGCCCACGGATTTTACAGATTGTCCTTCCCAAAGGTCCGGCCTCCGACTGGCCACCAACTCAGCCGCTTGAAGGAGGACGCTTCGACATGGTCGATTCTGAGGAGTTCGATTCGAATATTGTCTACGTGAATGTAGGATTTGTTTCGGAGCATTTATTTGTAGGCAGTGACTGTCCTTGCAATGCTCGCTCGTGTACTGGGTTTCCAAAACTTTCACCAGGCAATTGTGGTGAGTTTCTTATGAAATTGAAAAGTCCGACACTCTCAGGAGTACTTGAAGGAGAACCGCTATGGAGTCGTGAACGAGACTCATTTATTGACTGCACTCAATCGGCACGCAAACATCACCACTGAAGACGGACGAAATATTGACTTCATCAAGTTTGCTCGAACATGGACTCATCAGGTAGTCTTGAACATTCGAGGAACGTTCTCCAGCTGGGAGCTCCCCTCCTTCGCTTCTCTCAGTTCAACAACTCTCATGTAGAAGTGGTCCAGAAGCCCTTTCGTGGAGACAACATCACAACATTCGTCAAAGAACTTGGGTATACTGTACTGTAAAAAAGCATGGAATCAGGCCGAGCTGGATTGTTCCTATCCACTACGAAGTCAACGGGGACAAGCAAGCCACAGTCTGGCTTCTTCCAGACGAGCAGCTTTATTTGAAGGTCGCCATTGACGATGTTCTCCTCGTTGATCCAAAGTCTCCGCATTTCACACTCTTCGACGCCTCTCTCAACGAGCGACAATGGAAAGCCATTGCAGAGGTTTGCTTCTTGATTACATGTTCTTTTGTTACTTAAAAACCGTCGGGTTATTACAATAGTAAAATAATTGGAGAGAAAACTGGTGCCTGAATCATACCTGAACTTTTGCAGTATCCTTCTTTCTACAACGACCTTGTAGCGGCCACCAAGCCATTGGCCGAGGCAAGTTATGTGCCGTATGAAGACTATCTCAACAAGATGGTTTCAACCCGAGCTGATGGGTATCTCGAACTTGTCGCAGAAACAGAAAGTTTCAGAAACGACACAGTTTCTCGTCTCGAAAGTCTCATTGATCAAATGCGACCGTCTGAAACGCAGCCAGTTCGCGAGTTTCGTTCCACATTGGCCGAGAGTGATCCTCTTTATGAGTTTTGTGCGAATCTCACGGACATCGAGACGTTCAACATTTGCACCAGCGAGGCGAGAATGTTCGAGGTTTACCTCTTTCAGACTTTAAAGATCTTCAGGCGAAAGCAGAGCAATGTCTGCAGAAGAAGGGCTACTACTGCGACTTCTCTCTGGAGTAAGCGTCGTTGTTGAATGAAGAACGTCTTTCAGAGAGCGATGCGCCCTCATTGCCATTCGTCAAGAGGCCGGCGTCGATTTGATGATCCGTCTTCTCGAGTAAACTTTCTTTTCTTTCAACAGACTTCTTTTTTTCAGAGCCGGAGTCCTTGATCATCAGGATGTCCCAGTCTCTTTCTTGTGCGCGCAGTCGAAGTCTACAGTGAAACGGTTTGTGCTCCTTTTGGAGTCTAAAGAGAACTTTGAAGAATCCTTACTCAATTCCTGAACGGAACTAGTCGACTTCGATTGCACGACTTGTATCCCGTCATACAGTCAATTGTTACGGTAAGTTGTTGAAACTTATTCACTCAAACTCAAGGCATCGACGGCCTTCAACGATTCATTGGTGGCCTTCAGTAAGCAGTTCATTACTCGGAATATCGATGAGTTTCTCAAAAGGTTAGAAACCTCCAAAGGCATCAACTTTCAGAGCCGAACACATTAGTCTTGAGGCGATAAGAAAACCTCTTCTTGATCTTTTTGCTGAGGATCTCGATTCGGTAAGCCTTTCAATCTTGATCGAGACTTTTCAGTTGGAAGCATTGATTGCACAAAAACGCGATGTCTTCGGCGATTGGACTCCAGGACCTCGACTACGTCAGACTCAGCAACGGAAAGAGCAATGGAAACGCCGCTATTCCACATTTGTTCACAATTTCTTCACCAAGCTACTTGAGAAAAGTACCAGCGAGAAAGAATCTTGGGAACTGCCTGAACCTCGAAATAAATAAGATGAAAGGATTGAAAATTAAGTCAACAGACAAATCAAATCAAAAACTGTTTTCCACTATTTCAAGGCACATGAAACCTACTAAACTTCTTCACAAATCAATCATTGGACCTACAAGTCCTGAATATGACGTTCGCTGACAATGAATCAAGGCAAATGAAGTTGACCATCTCTACAAGTCTAGTGAAACCTAGAACTACATAAGCGATGATGAAAAACTAGACAACATCCAAACAGCATGATGGTCAACTTCCACTAAACACTTTACAAAAGCCTTGAAGCCTATCAATATTCCATCATCCTTCCTTCCCCACATGATCATTGCAGATTCCTTTCCCCATTCCTCCCACTGTGCAATCCAGGCCAACGGCGTATAAATAGTCCTTTATTTACATTTTCCACTTCCACTCTCTGACGACCGCCCCGAGGGCAGACGAAGGCACTGTGTGTGTTCGATAGCAGCGGAGCAGAGCGACAGAGATAGAGCCATAAAATAGTCCAAAGAGAGGTCTTCCCACTACAAGAGGAAGACTCGAGGGCTTACATACATACACGTGTGCACTTTCTCACAGTTCGAGAGAGAGGCGATTCTTGAGATAGAATAAACCGAACGCTTCGAATAAACAGCAAATATCCTAGCAGCGTCCCCGGTGCCCCTTTCAACCTCTCTGATAGGAAAAAAAAAGAAGTTCTCTTCACTGCTAGCAACAATGCGAAAAGAAAACTGGTTGTCTAGAGTGAGATACTTATTGGACGAAATCCGAGAACCAAGAAGACTAGGTGAGTAAACTTCTGAAGTGGGGAGAGTATATAAAGGAAACTAGCGCCAACTCGAACTTCTACGCTCAATAATAAATCTCCAGAAGAAAAAGAAACAAAACACTAAAAAAGCACAACATCAGTTATACGCCTACTATGCTCGTAGATCTCAAGAACCAGTCATTATTCTTCGTTTTGTGTTGAGGATGCAAGGGGAATTCTCAAAAGAAGTTGGAAAGAAAGGGGACGAATGGAGGAGAATGCAACACCGGGAAGATCTCGAAAGCGTTGAGGGAAAGGGACAGAGAAGAAGATAGCTCTAGGATCCGTAATCATAAGGAAGGAGACGAGAGGAAAGAAGACGAGCCTAGTTGACGTTCACCGGCACCGGGTTGTCCGGGACGAGCGACGTGATGAAAGAAGTGATGAAGGAGTAGCACGTCGAGAAGAAGATGCTCAGCGTGCCGCCTCGAGTCTCGTCGGGGTGCACGAGGTCGCCGTCCTCGTCTGTCGGAGCCGCACCGGCACCCGCTCCCGCCTCGCCCACTGCCGGATCCGCAGCGTTGTTGTTCAGTTCCGCTTCTTCAGCTCGAGGAGCCGCCTAGAAGCGCATGAACTTCTCCAAAAGATCGACCAACCCTCGGCCTGGCCTGCTGACGCTGAGCCGGATTCTGACGGATCATCTGGATGAAGTAGAGCACCAGCGCGATGGCAACCACTTGGATAGCTCTGAAGCAAAGATCTAAGTCAATGCATGAAGTCTTACTTTTCAATTGAGGCGTAGATGAAAATGAGCATGAGGAAGAAGCCGATGCGGAAGACTCGATAGACGAGCTCAAGAAGATCCATCCTCTCGCCCGGCTCGGGAGCAGCAGCCACAGCCGCAACGCCAACGGGCGCTGCACCCACGACTCCAGCGTTCTGCACGTCGGGCGCCTGCTGGACAGGCATCGCCGGAGCGGCAGCAGCCATATTCGCCACCTGGGCACCCATGCTGTTCATGTTCGCCATGCTGAAAGGAAGTCAACATGATGAAAGCGATAAGGAAACGAACTATTGGCTCATGTAGTAGTTGTAATAGGCGCTGTATGCGGCAGCTTGTTGTTGCGGAGCCATCGACGACGAAGCGGCGGCCGCCGAGTACGAGGACATGCTGGCTATGTAGTTCGTATAGTACTGCCTCCACGCTTCCATCGTAGCCGCATCCGCAGTTCTACACGAAAACATTCAAAACAGGAAATGGACAAACCCCGCGGCGGATTGAGGAGTGTTCGGCGGAGTGGCGGTGGCGTTAGCTGACGTGGGCTTCCTCTGTCGGAGCTCGGGAGCGGCGGCGGTGGGAGCCTGGACGGGCATGGGGCAGGCGAGGTGGAAGACCTGAGAAGGCAATGATAGAGTCGAGTGATAAGCGACGCTCACCTGAGGGCCCTCGGCACCGACAACGCGCGCAAGCACCGCCTCGAGGGTCGTCGCGTCCGTGAGACACGCACCCACGTAGATCAGACGCTGCGAGGAGACCTCCTGCAAGAGAAAATCGGGTCAACAGTGAACATGGAATTCATCCCGGTCGTTGCCCAAAACAAGGAACCACCCGAGAAGCAAAAGAATGTGGCGAACCGGGTGTGTGGGGCAGATCTCGTGAAGGTGCTCCTTCAATCGAAGCACCGTCCATGTACGCGGGCACTCCACCTGCAAAAATAAACGGTGATGAAACGCATGGAAATGTCAACATTCATCATCCTCCCTTAGCGGTCATTCTTCAAACAAGTGGTTATTTCCGTAACACCGTCATTAAGTCAATGGGAAACCAAGAAACAGACCTGAAGATCTCCTCCGATACACTGCATTGCCGGTCGAACTGTGATTTGCACTTTTGATTCCGTCATCCTCTCGTCTTGTCGCGATTCGTTCTCTCGGAAACGACACCTGAAACCGCGTTGAATAACGATTCTCCACGGCGTTTCGCCACGTCAGCGTAGAAGCAACGCGAAAGAAAGTCGCAACAAACAGAAACTCTGCCCCCGCCGCAGGGGGCAAGGGAGAGAAGAATCACGCGCGCATCGATAGCGTGACAGCCACACTTCGTGCCGGTCGCTAAGCAAAATTTATAGTCTGAATTGAGGTACGGCGGAGTCCGAAAAGACAATTTTCACGCGCACGCACTTATCGGGGCCAACTAAATGGAACCATGAGGAAATTGAAGACGCCTCAAGAAAGAAGAAAAAAGTACTTCAATCGCAAACGGGAAGTTCGTGGGGGAAGAGGCCTCTCAAGTTCCCGGAAAGGACGAGCGCATCGACTGATGCAAGAACAAGGACAGGCTTCAACTCCAAAAGGGGAGGACGCGAAGAACACGTCAGGCTAAGAGGCGACGAGGCTGGGAGAACAGGTCGCGTGCCCGCCTCAAACTAGGCGAAATGTGGAGGCCGCGCCGTCTTCGTCTCAAAACGGACCCGCAAGATCGCATCTGGCCGTGATCTCCGAGACGGAAACCACAGTTTTAACGCGAGGAGATGAAAGCCGAAGAGAGGAAAAGGAGGAAGAGCACGACCAATCAGGGCACTTTCCGGCGAGGGAAATCGGATTACACAGCAAAAGGTTTCGTCCCCGTTGAACATGCTCGCTTTCAACGAGGAAGAGAGGAAAGCCAGAAGGGGTTTCACTTCAAAGCGAGGCAAATATCAAAGAAAAGCTGAGAAGAAAAGGTGAAAACAACCCCGAGGAAGACGGCTCACTGACTGCCGTTCAACAGCTGGTTGGTAGAGGGGCGGGCGGGGGCGCGGCAAAAGAGGCGCAGCAGGCAAAGACATAAGGACACGTCGGATTCGCCGGGAGACCGCAACGCGCGCCGCGCCGCGAGCACGCGCGCGCGCCCGAAATTTGAACGCGTCGGTGGGTCCCGCCACGATAAGCGGCAATTGCCTCGCACCGCAATGACAATCTGAAGTCGACTCTTGTGCCTATTTTGCGTGTTTCGTTGTTGTCTACGTGAGTTCTGTAGCGTTTTTGCTTCCAGTATTGTTACCCATGCCAAATAAGGGTAGAATCTGGCTTGTTTACTGCGAAAAAGAGATAAAGAAGCGCGAATTTCATCATAACAAGTCGCGAACGTTAGTGCGACGTGTCCTTCGCATCTGGTTTCTATGCAAAAGCTCGCCGCGTCGTCGTTGACGACAGTTCGCATTTCGGGGCCGCTTTCATCATCTTCTGGGGCGGGACGTGCTCTATGCTTACGTGGTCTTGTTGTTTTCGTAACGCATCATGCCGTGTCATATCATTTCACCTTTTTGTCACATCTCTAACAGGTCGCGTGGTTGCAGACGTTCCGAAGATGACGGATGTCGCGGACTGGTATCGGAGTATCCCGAGGATCACCCGATGGTGGTTCACGGGTTCGCTCGTCCTCCCGCTCCTCGGCCGTTTCGGCCTTCTTCCTGCTGAGTGGATGTACCTCAGCTGGGGTACCCTCGTCAAGTTCCAGGTCTGTGTTTATCTCGGCTTCGGAAACATCAGATTTCAGTTGTGGAGACCAGTGACGGCCCTCTTCTTCTATCCGGTGTCGCCTATGACGGGTTTCCATTGGCTTTTCATGCTCTTCTTCTTGTACAACTATTCCAAGGTTAGTAAAATAGCGGTTCTCATTGGCAATGCTTTAGGCCTTGGAAAATGATGTGTTCAATGGAAGGCCGGCCGACTACCTCATGATGCTCATCGTGCAATGGCTCGCATGTTGTGTGAGCTGTCTCTTTCGGATCCAATAACGGATTTTAGGCGATTGCGATGTTCGCCTCGATCTACTTCCTGTTGGACACAATGGTGATGAGCGTGCTCTACGTCTGGTGTCAGCTCAACAAGGACACGATTGTCAGCTTCTGGTTCGGCACTCAGTTCAAGGTTTGTTGGAGGTTCCGTATTTACCAGTTTGTACCATTGTTTCAGGCCATGTATCTGCCCTGGATCCTGTTGATCTTCAACATGGTTATTCGTGGCGGTGGAACAAACGACTTGATCGGTATCCTCGTCGGCCACTTCTACTTCTTCCTCGCCTTCAAGTACCCAATGGAGCACGGTGGACCGTCGCTCATCCAAACACCACAAATTCTGTAAGTTTCTAAGAGGTCTCATTTTAGTCAACTAGAGTGGTGTGTAATGGACGTACTTTGCCCGTGTGGTAAATGATAAGCGAGTAATAAGGAATATGTTTCAGGTACAACTACTTGCCTAATGAGACGGGCGGCATCCGCACGTTCGGATCGGCAAACGTGCAGCGTCGACGTGAACCGGACGCGAACCAGCCACACCGCTGGGGCGGCGCCGGTCGTCCTCTCGGCGGCGAGTAGGAGCTGCATGTGCTCTCAAAGAAATTACGGATAAGTTATTGCCTTGGACGCCATGCTCTGTGTATTCGAGAGCTTTCACCCCCTTTAATACCACACGCAAAACCTCTTCAGGCATTTGAACATTTCCCTTCTTCGTCTTCGTTTCCAGTTCCTCGTCTAGGGTAGTGTGGCCCGTTCCTTCTCATTCTCTTGTTTTCGTGTACACTCCCGTAGATCGGGAGCTTCCCTTCTCTTGCCCTTAATTCGTCGTTATACAGATTTCGTTAGCTATACAACAATTGTTTGAGGAAGTCAGCTACATGTGTTTCTGTTGCGACCTGTGATAATTCAAACGAAATCTCTTCTTTCGCTTCGTTTATCTTTACTTATTTCTTAACTCTTCTCGTTTTGGAACCTTGAATTTCGAGCAGTTATGAAAGGTCGAAACAGTTGATCATGTAAATAATAATATTTACGCGCCTGGGTCGGTATAAAGAGATAGATTTCAACTGTGTGCGGAGCGCGAAGAAGTGCTTTGATGGCACATCTCCTTGTGGAGTGTATCTTTGTCGTTTGCAAGTTTTCTTCCCTTTGTTCTGTGCAATGTTTCAGTTTTATCAACCTCACTCTTGCAGTTACTGAGTTCCGTTCGCTGTCCAAGCAACCGATCAACATGCAGAACGACGCCGGAGAAGTTGTCGAGCTCTACGTGCCCCGCAAGTGGTAAGTGGTAGCGCAAGTAGTAACTATTCTGGTGGCAATATCTAGACCATTTTCCCTTAATTAGGAGAAAGCCTTGAAACTTAGCCTATTCCAGTTCATCCCGCTTCTTTATAATTTGCCGTTTTCAGCTCGTCCTCGTCGCGCATCATCTCGGCGACAGACCACGCGGCCGTCCAGATCGACTTCGTCGACGTCGACCCCATCACCGGACGTCTCGTTCCCGGCAAGGTACGTCCCTTGTTTCACCATTTGCTTCTGTGTCCTTGTAGACTATACTACTAGACTATCGTGTTTTCAGGTGACCCGCTACGCGATCTGCGGCGAGCTCCGTCGTATGGGCGAGTCGGACGACGCGATCGTTCGCTTGGCGCAGCGTGATGCTCTCATTCCCGAGAACTACTGAAGCTGCGGTCTTCGAAAGTTTCGTTGTTGGTTTCTGATAAACCTCTTGTTTCTTTCTTTATTCGATTCATTCAATAAGTTAGGACAGTGTGGGCTAGGGCTTGAGGCAGTCGACGGTGAACAGTTGGACTTTGTCGCTGTCTTTGTTGAAGACGCTGTACGTGAAAGTGGGCATGCCGGAACAAGCAGCGCCGTGGTCTCCTTGAAGATTGGCCGCCACGACGGCTCCTGAAAGGTTGAAGTGGGAGGGCAACTAGCCTGAAACATTGGGATAGTCGTTGACGATTCGGACCATGGCTTTCTCGCAGGCTCTAACAGGAGAGACGCCTTGTCTCATGGACTCAACGGCTTGGTAGCTGAAAGATTGTTTTGAGAGGGGACTGCAACCTCGGGAGATATCGCATCATAACATCGCCATCGCCTGTTCCAGCAGCACCACCGACCATCGCGTCCGCATAAGCTCCAGAGCCGGGGATTGGGGAGTCTCCAACGCGTCTTGAAAGGAAGATCGCATGAAAGAAGACCGAGGATAGTACCCGGGGATCTTGTAGCGAGCTCCATTGGTGGAGGTTCCGGCCGAGACCTGACCCCACTCGTCGATGATCACCATGCCGATCGTGTCGTGACTCCATCTGGAAGAGCTCTTGAGATTGTTTGCTTACGGTAAATCCTCGTCAGCCCTTTCGAGCTGTTTCTTTTTCTTAGAAGCCGAAGAAGACGAAGAGCTGCTTGATGGCTTGTACGGACCGCAGTTGTGGAATGGATCGGGTGAGACGTTCTGAAAAGCTCGAAAAGCACTCGCAATCGCAGGCGAATTATGACAAGAAAAGGTTTAAGACTATAAGAGAAAGTTGGAACTTACGATTCGAAAATTGGGTTGACAATTCTTGGCTCGCCAGTCCTTGATCCATTGTTGAGTCGCATTCGTGGAAAGGTTCTCCTCGCGGAAGCCCATTTGAAGAGCGAATTGAGTGGCTGAAGCAAGCTTTCTTGATAACTGAACTCTTCTCTGAAACTCAGAATTGTTTCTTGGAGAACCGTCTCTTTCTCGGTACTGTTATGAAATAAATGCAACTTCTAATCTCATCCTCCTGAAACTGACCAGCTTCTCCGACAAGGAAGGTATGCTTCGTGTAGTTCATGACGGCCCACGCCACTCTCGCTGCATCTTTCACTCGATGAAGTTGGGCCACGGCACCCATTCGATGACCGGGACTGCAACTTCTCCTTTTAGAGAGCTTCTCTTCGAGTACCCGTCAATGAGCAAGGCATCCAGAGTCGTCTCTCCGTTCTCGTCAGGCGATCCACCATAGCCGACGGTACTCTCGCACTGCTCCCTCTCACAGGTTCTGGTCAATGGAATAAAATATTGGGGGCTGGGCATAAGTCTTGGCACTTTTTTGACTTTTGCACTCTTTTCACTAATTTTTGAAGGGGTTTC
>JAQIXL010002838.1:0-11840 GCA_034700245.1 Poikilolaimus oxycercus | reverse complement strand
TGCTCAGTGGGAAGAAGACGAAGAGACAGAATTCGTTGTCAAGAACACTGTTTTCCAAGAGGCATTTCAGGATTAATGACAATACATTCATTCGCGTGCTATTTTTTTGTTTTGGAAAGTAAAATCTGTTCTTGCTTTCTCATCAAACATTTAATGGAATCAGCGAGCTTTTATGCATTAGAAGAGATTCGTTTTAAGAATAAATTCCATTCGTTAGTCTGTTAGTTTCGTTAGTACAGTTGCTAGTAGGTTTAGAGGACGAAGCCGCCAGACACTCTTCTCAGGAAGTAAGGACTGAATGTTTTTTTTTGCTGAACGGTCCGGCTTTCAGACTAACCATAAATCGGTACAGAAATGTCACAGGTGTGATTGTAACAACAAGAGCGGACACTCCGACAAATACAATCTGCAAACAAGGAAAGCAAAAAAAAAAGAGCGCCTAATAAAAACACCATTTGGGGCAAAGCTGACAGGTGAAGTCGATGAGTGAGCGGTCCGTCGAAGGCAAAGAGAATAAGCGGAGGGTAAGCAACTGGTTCCAGCAATGCAAAGCAAAAATGGTCAAAGCTTTCAATGGATAGCTGAAATTTTGGGCAAACAAATGAAATGACACACTAAACTTACAACGTAGACGAAGACAAACCAACGGTAGACGCGCATTTCTGCTGTGGAATGAAAAATTATCAAAAAGAGCGTTGGGACAACCAAAAAGAGATTGACGATTAAAATTGTTAAGGTCATTGTGTGAAGCCAGTGTTGCGGTTCATAGTTTACATCGACTTCGAGTTTTGCAAAGAAGAAATTCTAGAAAAAAATTATTTTGTTCTCAGTCCGATTGACTGAATGACTTACAGTCATGTTTTAAAGAAGGAAGTTAAGCGTATCTGGTGAAGTAAAAGATTGAAAAGAATCCATTACATGACAATAACACAGGTATTTGTGGCTGGTTTCTAAGGAAACCCCAAAAAACGTCCGACTCAGATAAGCTTGTCTGCCACACTCGATGCACCAAATCGCCCCAATGGCCAGGTGAATGTTTCTTTTCTGCGACCGACGAAGTATGAACCTTCACCTAGGCTTAATGCTACACTTAAAATTTATGAAGCCTTTTTTTGCGAGTGCATTTCGCAGTGCCTACTTTGAGGTCGCCATACGTTGTACAATAGATCTGGCGTATGGCACGATGCCTCTGCACGATATAACATTTACAAGAGCGGAAAAAACTTTATCGACGGCTTATAGCGTACAGCCTAGACGACGCGCTCCACTGAACTGTTGTTTCACTTGACGAGGAAACGCGCGACGTTAGCCAGCAATTGTTCAAGAGGATCGAGATTAGTTTTCGAAGTGCCTGCTTATAGGGCCGAGTAAGACCAACGATGAGGAGGCAGGCTAGCGGTGTGTGCAAGCACACACATCGAAGGGCCACATTGGTGATCAGCGTTGTACTTGGAATTTGAATAGTATAAACATCCGCAATAATGGCGATCGGTATGCCAAACGTCACGATCGGCAAAAGTAACTGCAACAGCAAAGACGTTTCGTGAATGATTAGCACTTTTCTTAAAAGAAAGCGAATGAAAACCCAAACTAAAATTAGGTTGATGCGCATAAAGCGAATATGGTGATGATATAGCTTCCGACTAATCCGATTTTCGAGAAGATTCTGTCGAAGTATATGGAAGCATCCACCAACTCCCAGGACCGTTCCCTATCGAGACGTAAAATAGGTAACAACAAAATTAACTTGACGACTTACGGCTCCCGCCCCGATAGTGTAAATGCTGTCAACAATCAAGATTGAAGGCATATTTATGATAGATGTGTCAAAGACCAACAGCGTTCCATTCAGACGCAAGGCTAACGCTCCAGCGCCGGGTATTAACTAAAGACAATTGCTTCAATTCTAAAGCATTACTTTATCGAGGTGCGCCTCTTGCTTGACCGGTTCGATTACGGACGACAGCAGCCCTGGAATAGATATTCCCATACATGATGCGAAACATAAAAAGCTCATAAAAAGCAAAGTCCGCGTTTTAATCTTCCACAGTGAAGAATCTGGGAGTAGCAGCTGAAAATATTTTTCTTGACAGTCTAAAGTAACAGGTTCGAGTCGCACCATGAAACGATACACGAACGTCGTCGGTGTTATCGTGGCGCAAACTCCCGCCGCCGCGAGAAAACTTAGCTAAATTCAAGACATCATTGCCAGAGAAAGCAAGTGGTAGCGTACGAACGGAAATTGTGCGGGGAGGTGCAGCGTTTTCGTGAGCAAGCCTTCTACTGACAAAACAAACAAAGGCGGAAAAAGAATCGGCTCCACAAGCACAAACGCGACCCAGTCAACAACTACGCCTGATACCTGGAAGCAAATTTTAATCGAGTATCTCGCGGTTTCTTTACGATGAAGACGAAGATAAACCAGCGATATTCACGCATCTCCTTTGGAGAATGTCGCACAATTACGTAAAGAGTTGGAATGGCCATCAATAGTGAGAGAACCAAGACGACGTTATTTGCTTGTCGAACCACTGGCGGGAGTTGAAAGTTCACATCAAAATCCATTTCTACAATACAAAGTTATCTTTTTAGCATTTAAAAACGTCTTGGTAAAACGTTTTGGAACAAGGCTGTGAGGTTGAAGCAAGCTGCTGTTAGCAGGTGCGCTTTGCGAGTAACTGGAGCAGCTGAATGCTGAAAAAGGTTTATTTTCTGCCAAGCAATCTTGAACTCGCACTTCGATCTGGCAGCTGTTGAATGCCAAATTCATCATTTATTGCTGGCGTCTCAACTGTTTGGCTGTCAATCACTCGCACGTCGCTTTTCACCTTTTCAGCGCCACGCGTAGTCTCGCTGAGGTGACATTCATTGCGTGCACTTGCCACATTTTACTTGCGCAGAAATGGCACCAGGAAGCACTCTCAATCAGATTAATCCGGCATTTTGGATTTGCAGCGAGCACAACCCGCTGAGAACGCGAACTCTTATTGTTAGTGAACAGGAGGCTAGCAGCATTCCTTGAAGTTCGCTTTCCAACTAGTTCAAATTCAATTTAGCCTTCTTTCTTCGCGTGGTTGCAGTAAATCTTGTTAGGCGAATTAGTCAAAGCACACTGCTCACGCGAAAACATTTAAAATTTTGACGAAACCCAAAGAACGACCAGAATTGAGCAGTCATTTTCAGAGATCTTTTTTGTTCTTTTTGTTCAAGGAAGTGACGGAAACGCGCAGGTGGAGATGCGAGCGTCACAACGAAGGCGTATCCAGAACACAGTTGGTCAATAAGTCCTGAGTTGTCTACGACAGACGATAGAAACCTCGCGAATCATCGAGAGGTTCGCTTCCAAGGAAGCCAATTTTGTGTGTCACACGGGCGGATTGGCATTGATCGAGGTCTCCGACTAGAACCCAAAACAACAACAAATGCACCTCGCATCAGAAAATTGTCCGAGAAATTGTCCGCGTCACGACTTTACTCGAAACACATGACGTGAGAGAAATGAGTCAAGGCAATATGCGTAGTAAAGTTATTGCATTAAAGTGTCTGCTAGACGAGAATGAAGCGTTGTCCGCCGTAGAGTGGTGAGTCGCAGGAGCATGGAGGTTCAATACATCGGCAGGTTCGAGTTCGCCTGAAGAAAGCAAATGAATTTTAAAATTGTTGACGTAAACTTTAAAATCGCAAAGATTGCCAACGAAATCCGAACCTCGGATGCCGGTACTTCGCCGGCTCGAATGGCCGATTGCACGGCGGGAAGATGCAGGAATTTCCCAGCGAGAAAGAGAATTCCTCTGAGAAATCCACAAGGAGTGCGAAGGCGAAGAGGCCGATGAGGGCGGCCGGCCGCATTTCACGAGAAGAAAATAGAGAAGGACTAAGAGGGGAGGGAGGAGAATTTGTCCTTCCGGGGGCCGCCTCTCCAGACTCTGAGGGAGACTCAGAAGAAGGAGGGACGAGGGACAAGGCTCTTTGTTGTGCGGGTGACGCCTTTCAAGGCGGCTTAGTCGCGCGCCGCTTCTTCCGCCCCTTTTTCGATTTGAGCGGCAAGCTGGCATTTCTAGAAGAAGACACACCCAGCCGGAATGGGAAGTGATGTGTTTCTCGGATTTCGTCAGAGCAAAGAGGGACGATTTTGTCACATGCAGCCGCCCGCAAAAAGAGGCATTCAGTAAATGCCGAAAGCTCTGATTTCAGCTGCCTGCAAATGACAGTTTTTGGTCTCGTTGCTAAAATTGGAAAGCTTTTAGTGAATTGTGGGGACAATGAGATGTGAGGAACGGAAGCAAAATCTTGTTCCTGTCAGGAATCAGGCTATACAGCGACGTTTGATTCAAAATTGTCGAAAGTCGTGACGTCGAAGACATCACTTGAGAGAGGCACCTTTCAATGTCAAGCTTTCTTCTCATAAAGCAAAGACAGAAAGTTGTCGCTTGTCGCAGCTCATGTCGCTTTTCAAGCTGTTGCTAATTTGCGTCATCTTTACTGTCGTGGCCTCGAGGCGTCCATCCAATTGTGATCGTCCGTGTTGGTTTGCTCAATGTTGTAATGGCCCTCAAAACAAGCTCTTAGGCTGAAGATTTTGGAAAACTTGCTCTTTGGTGGCGGAGGACGCAAAAAAGAATCATCGCGACCGGCTTTCTGCGGTGAGGAGCTTCCGTCGTCAGTCATCGGCTGCTTGTAGAACATACTCATTTATAAGTCTTCGTTTAGCATGACAGACTACGGCTACCTCTATCGCACGGCGTTGAACGACTGCGTGAAAAGAGACTTCTCATGCAACTATCCAGAGTACCGCTTCTCGAGTCTGGAACAGTGCCGTAAAACCTGCAAAATCTGAACTGGCCTCGAATGAATAAAAAGTGCATGGAATCGTTCTTGATGCCCCCATGTGTACACCCCATGTGTGTGACATAGGAAGTGTCTAATCCTGAAATCGAACAACTGATCTACGGAGGAGAACTGACAACCCTCCGATGCGGTTTAGAACTGTGTAGAGCTTCAAAGTGCTGATTCTTATCCTCGTTTCCTAGCTGTTCGTCGCGTGACGTAAAATCGACAATCTCGTCTGGCGCGATCATATATTCAGTGTCAGGTCTGCCTGCGTGCGAATGAAGACTCCTCTTCGAATGCTTCTGTTCAACCTTCTTGTGCTATGTTTCATCGCAAGTGCGTCGGCCTTACAGCGTCCATGGCGTTGTCCTTATCCAGCTGAACCCAGATGCCCGTACGTTTCAAAAAACATGATACCGTAAGAATTGCAGCTTGTACAAAGCTCCACGTGTTGCATACTTCTATGATGAAGCCCGAATGGATTGCAAGAGGAAGACGTACTTCGTCTGTAGCGACAATGCACCGCTTCTAAACTACTTCAATTCGTTGGAGGATTGCCGTCGTGGCTGCCACGTGCTGAAAAAAACGCCACGACCAGCTTTCTGTGACGAGCCTAGAGATTGGGGCGGCTTCGGTTGCGCGTAAGCAAGCAACTATCTCATGATTATATTGCACATCTTCTATTAATTTTTAGAATGCTTGACCAGGACTACTTCTACAACACGACGATAAACGCTTGTGAAGTGAGAGACTATATGTAGGTGCTCGCGACTTGCTAACCGCTTCGAGACCGCGGAGCAATGCCTTCGCGCATGTCTTCGTCGAACTTGAGCGAATAAAGGCTGAAAGGCAGATCTTAGCCTTGCTAGCGCAAAAATGTTAACAAGAAGGACGCATAAAGCTCGCTTTCAAACAAAGTCGGATTTGGATTTACTTCGAATTTTTCTCATAACGATATGTCTTTCGGAGTATAGATGCCGGTACCAAAACATGTTGAATGAGTTGCCGTCGAGTGTGTCCTGGCTGAAGTGAGTTTGATCAAGAACAGTGAAATTCTTGTGCCTCTCTGACGTGGTTCGACATTTCTCTAACATAACAACATTCGAAGTCAGCTCTCAAACGTTTCTATAAATGCTTCTCTTCAACCTTCTTATGATATGTTTCATCGCGAGTGCGTTAGCCTTGCAACGTTACCGTAAGAATTGCAGTTTGTACAAAGCTCCACGTGGCGCGTATTTCTTTGGCAAAGCTCGAATGGACTGTAAGCTTTCGACTTACTACGTCTGTAGCCACGACACTCCCGACCAAGGCTTCTTTAAGACGTTAACGGATTGCCGTCGCGGTTGCCACGTGCCGAAAAATCCCTTGCGGTCGGCATTCTGCGACAAGCCGTTGCCTTTCCGTCAAGTATGAAAAGCGCTTTTCCTTCATGTTTATAATCTGGCAGGATGGTAGATTTAGGAATTCTCTACAATTCAAGGCTGGGCACTTGCGAAGAGAGGGACTTTGGGTGCATGTATCCTGACAACCGCTTCGAGACCAAAGAAGAGTGCCTCCACGCTTGTCGTCGCCGTTGAATGCATAAAGAATGAAAAGTCAAGTGTGGCCTGCTATGAAAATAAACGTCTCACAGAATTGTTCCGCAAATGAAGCCAGCGATAAAGTTGTCTTCGTTGAAAGCGTCATTTGAGAATTTTGCTTAGTTCAAGACGTTTTCAGTAATTTATGTGTGACAGTGTAGTTCGAGAGATATTTTCGCGGCCGCGACTTTAGGGACGTGGAATCAAAGAATTTACTCGCTATTGCTAGCTCTGCCGAAAATTACGATGGTATTTGCTATGCCGCATGGACTTTACTTCTTCGTCTACTGTTCATACCCATCTTTCGCAATAATTCTGCTAATGATACAGCGCTGTTCATCATGATTTCGTCAAAGATTCGCTGCAATGCCGAAGCCTGAAGTAGCACGTGAAGACATGAGCAGCGATCTCGATCAAAGACTAACCCTACGACCTAGTTTTGTGAATTCATTGACCACCCAGCTTTCTGCGATCGACATTGCATCTCAATAAACATTTATTGCCGGTATTATTTGTGCATTTGGGTAAGCTCAAAGATTTGTCTGGTCTTTAAAATAGCGCTTCCTCGTCGTGAAAATCCGCCATGGGTTACTGTCAGGCGTATGCGATCTTTGTCCTCGTCGTTCTTCTGGTTGGAGTATCGCCTTTTGAGCGACCGACGTATTGTAACGAGCAGCCAGTGCAAGGAGTTTGCAATCAAACCTCTAAATCTTCGAATTCGACCAGCAACTCTTCGACTTCAGTCAACAATTCATCAGCGTTAGGGTGAAATATCATACAATACTATCTCAAGCTTTTCAATAACGTTTGAACACTTTTAACCGCAAAGCAAGATGATTGTGCCACATGCACTTCAAGTACCAAATCAGAAAAATTTTAATCTGCTTTGCAGGAATGCCAGCACCGCTTTCTACTACGACGCCGTTTCGAAGGAATGCAAGGAATTCGATTTCCAATGCAACAAATCCGAAAATCGCTTTGAAACTAAAGAGGCGTGTTATCGTGCATGTTCTTCTCTGTTTGCTTTGCCAAAGGAGACTGAGGGCCTCGAACTCGCCGCGTTCGCCGGCGACGGCCTTTGGTCGAAACTCTACAGGCAACCCATGGGACGAAGATCTCGCAATTAAATGACTACAAAGGAAATTTTGAAACTGAATAAAAAGTCGCAGGAAGCAGATTATAAGGGCACGCTCACACAGTGCCCTAACAACAGCCTTTGTAGTCGTTTGAAAACGGCTGTATTCTTTGGTTTCATTTTGTTTATGCTAGCTTGCTAAATCTTGCTCATGGAGCAAACAATGTTCGTCTTGAGTTAACTTTTGCTATTCTCGGGCTTTGACGAATCTTAATAAGCACTTATTGACGAGCTTGCTTGTCCATTAGGATAAAGTCAAGGGGTGACGCGCTCATCTTATATGGTGCTCTCTCACGTTGAAAAAGGCGAAATGGCTTTCTTTCCGTTCATTGCAACCTTTGCTTTCGCCGTCCTTCTCGACGAAGTGTCGTCGTCATTGGGCAGACCAGCGTACTGCAATGAGAAGCCGGTGCAAGGAGCTTGTAACCAAGACGCGAAGCCTTTGATAAGGTGACAACTTGTCCTTCCTTTCTTGAATTATCGGACGAATACGATCAGTGGCAACACTTGAATCGTGGAATTTGTGTCAAATTGCTCGCGCGCTTGCAAACATCAGTAAACAAGCGTTCGATTCTGCTTTGCAGGAAGGTCGACACCGCCTTCTACTACGATGCAGGTCTAGGGGAATGCAAGGAATTCGACTTTCAATGCAACAAACCGAAAAATCGCTTTAAGACTGAGGAGATGTGCTATCTTGCTTGTTCTCCCTGGTTCGCTCAACCCGAAAGCTATAATATTGTCAAACGCGAAGCAATGCAACCTAAAGGCAATTACAAAGGTAGAATCTATTGGCTGCCCTCCCGACTTCCGAAAGGTAACAAGCCAAACAAGCCAAGGGGATAAAATCCCGTTTCATCGGAAAATTGTGTCATTGAATAAAATGTGATACAATAAAATGTCAAAATGCTGGTTCTCGAACACAATGAACTCTTCGTCCCCCATGTCAAGGCTTGGACTCCTTTTCTTTATCGTGTGCTTCTTGATGACTTCACTCGAAAGGCCCGCACTTTCAGATCAGTTTCATAAAACCGAAACATCTTCTCCTCTGGATCTCGTGGACGCTCTTATTGCTACAGATTGCCCACTTGATTCGTGGCGCTCGTTTGGACCCGCACTTTCCGAGCCTTTTAGGCAAAGGGGATTCGTATTTGATGCTCTCTAGCGATTCTCAATAACCATTTTGCTGTCACTAGGTATTGCCTGTTCATTTGAATTTACTCGGAGACGGCCCAGACTCCATCGAGCGCGCTTTCGTCTCTCAAAGTGCTAGGGCTTTCTTTGCTCTCGCTTTCAGATGCTCTCGCTCTACGCGTTGGCTCTCATTCTTACCTCGGCCGCGGGACGGCCGACGCTTTGCTACGAGAAGCCTGTCCCAGGAGTGTGCAAGGAAACAAGCAATTTCAGCCTCGCCGGAAATTCTTCTGCCTTAAAGTAACTTTTTTATGGATTATTCTCTCAACTACTGTACCCATGTGGCGGCCAATTCAAGAATCTTTAGTTCAAAAAGTTTTTCTAATGTTTGTTTTTAGCATATCCGACATCGCCTTCTACTATGAAATCAAAACCGAAAAATGTTTGGAATTTGACTTTCAATGCAACAAACCACAAAACCGCTTCGCGACTCTGGAGTCTTGCCGGAAGCATTGCTCAACAGCATTTTTACATTTAGTCGAAAACTTCGCCGCCGGCATTCTAGCCCAACCAAAAAGGCTCTGGTCTGGTTTCGGCGGTCTTTATCATTCAAAGCAAAGAGGAGGAAATATGATAAGAATAAAAAGAATTCAAAGCACCGATGGTGGAAATACGATAAGGATGACTGAAACCCGATTCTTCTGAAATTTCGTCAAAAAAAAACGATCGAAATAAAGCTTTTGACACAGTCTCCTACTGACCCACGGCGTTTTTCATAAAGCAGTCGGCTGGAGGTTTGCTTTTGCCATAGAGTTCCTGCGAATGACGCTGATTGACGAATTTCAGTAAAAAAATTTATCGACACCACTTTCGATTCCATCTTTCGCTTCCATTGTGCGCCGCTTCCTTTTTCTCACTCGGAAGAATCGGGGCATTATTTCTGATGCTGGCGCTTGCCGCGTTCACCCTTGTTCTCACCCACGCCTCGTGCGCGGAACTGCCGGCGGTTTGCAATGAGAAGCCTGCCCAATGAGTGTGCAATCTGACCAGCAATTCCAACGTCACCAGCAATTCTTCCACTTTAAAGTAAAGTTGCAAATCTGTTAGCTTATAGCTTTTCCATATGAACATATTTTTTTCACGTAAGATTTCCTCAAAAGAATATATTAATGTTTAGATCAACCGAAACTGCTTTCTACTACGACTCCAAAACGAACAAATGCTTGGAATTTGACTTTCAATGTAACAAACCGCAAAACCGCTTTCCGACCTTGAGGGCTTGTCAAGACCACTGCACGGCAGCATCTTCACCAGCAAACATTGCAGCAGCATTCCATCTCACGATCAACGATACGGGCGAAGAGCCGATAATTAGCGAGTTCTGGTCTGGTCTCTATCGTTCGAGACAAAGATACGCAAAACACGATAAGGACGATGACTGAAAAAAGGAAATTTCACTGCATAATCGCAAACTTCGTGAGCGACAATTTTCTGAAAGTCGGCTGTGATGAAAACACAAAACGATTTCCTTCTCCCCTTTGACGTAAAACTGCGTCACGCCAAAATCTCACGCTGACAACAATTCCTCGCAATGAGTTCACGTCTTTCGGTCGCAGCTTCAATTTGAGGCGCATGCGATACTTACCCTTCTCGACGCGCTTCATGTCTCTTTCTTTATGATTATGAGCCCTGTCAAGAAACGTGCCCTATGCGATAAAACACAATCAAAAGGCACCAAAATACAATACAATACAATGAAACATGTTTTTAACACGTCATAGCTGCTTGTTTCAATAACAAACAAATCGCCGGTTTAAAAAGAAACAACGCTTGACGACTCTCAATAGACTCTCCTTGCCGACGATTTCATTAGATAATTTCATTGTTTTCCCTATTCCTCTGTGAAACGCTTCTTCGAAACAAATAAGGTTCTTCAGTTTTTTTTTCAGATGCTCGCGCTTAGCGCGTTTGTTGTCGCTCTCATTCTTGTTCCGTCCGTGGCACCGCCGCCGCAATGCTATGAGAAGCCCGTTCAAGGAGTGTGCAATCAAACCATCGACTCTGCTAACAACAAAAGCAACTCTTCTAACCTAAAGTAATGTTGTCTGCTTACTTCCCTAAATGCGGAGCATGAATCTTCTTATGTCGAAAATTGCCAAACTCTCTTTGGGCAAAATCTCTTTTAAAATCTATACTTTTCATTCTAGTATGACCGACAAGGCTTTCTACTATGATGCCACTTCGAAGACATGCAAGGAATTCGACTTTCAATGCAGCAAGCCGCTTAATCGCTTTGTAAATTCGTTCCTCTGCCGGGTCATATGCGCGACATCGCCTGCCGGAAGCGACACCCCAAAGATCAGGTCTTTCTTTGCCGGTATGGGTGGTCTCTGGAATTCAAAGTCAAGACATAAGTGGAGAAAGTACGATCCTGATGACTGATTGATTGCCAATAGTACGGTAAAAGCGCGAAATGAAATAAAGTTTTTGACGCCGTCTCTTGGAATGCTCGTGTTTTGTGTTGCGCTTTGCCCGATTCTTCGCTTGATTGTGAGGGTTTCTTCTATGAACGTTTCGTTTCATGACAAACATCTCCTGACGCTGCCTCTACGTCATTCAAATATCCGGTGCTGACAACAACAACTCTTTCGTTTCCGTGTTAGCCAGTTTTTTTGCTAGATCGAGGCTAGGATTTCTTCATTATTTTTCGCTCCGACTTCAGTGATTTGCACTCTTCGTTGCTGTGCTACTCTCGTCGTACGTAACATCGCTTGAGTAGCAATCTCCTTCAGGAATACGCTTCATAGTACCGGCAACTGGAACGATCTGAGGCCGTCGAAGATACTCGAACAGCGTGACGTCTTAAAGATTTCTTCACAGACATTCTCTTTCATTGTTGAGAGTTTCTTTCCTTCTCAGAGCTCCCGCTTCTCTTATATCTTTTCAGATGCTTGCAATCTTCATCTTCGCACTTCTCTTCGTCGGTGCGCTGTCGAACCCGCCGCGTCCACTGTGGTGCTATGAGACGCCCATACCTGGACGTTGCCGGTGAGACGCTTAGCTTTGTCCTTTAGTATAGAGAATATTGTTTGTGTTTTGTGACATACTAACGTTTTCACATTGCATCTCGATTTCGAACATCAAGAAACATTTCGGAAAACTGC
>JAQIXL010002837.1:0-11844 GCA_034700245.1 Poikilolaimus oxycercus | reverse complement strand
CCCCCCCCCCCCCCCAAAAAATTTTTTGACGATTTAGGCGTGGTAGCACTTGTCTGACATGTTTTTGAGCTCTGTTATGATGAAATTAGTATTATTTTAGATTCGTTTTCAACGATTTCAAGACTTTAGAGGTGCTCACGTATCCTTTGTTAACTTCCTGTTGCGGCTTTGTTTTCAATGTTCCCGGCTACAGTGGTCATTTGATCAAGCGAAGCCTGGTTCGCGGCTGTACTCGTCTGGAAATTTGATTTTGCAGGTGGGCAAAGTTGGTTGAGATCGAGAGCGGGCAGTTTGCAGGTGACGCGTGCATTGGTTCCATGACTGCGTTCAATTTTCTCATTAGCGAATTTGTTTTCGAAGCGTTCGAGAGACGCAGCTGTGTATCGGAAGTTACAAGTGTCTCTGGTGAGCAAAATTGTGGAAGGTTTTCATCTCGAGTCGCTAGCATCGGTAAAGTGACGGGAAATTGAAACCTCATACAATTAGGGAAAAACGAGACGCCAGCGAATGAACGAGCTTCGACTTGCGACATCGCTGCTGGCGCTTTCTTTCTGTTTTATCGAGTCCTCAGTTGCATTCAACACACTCGGCAGGTAAAATCCTTCAAAATACGAAGTTCTTTCAGTTGGTCTTCTGAATGGGCAAGTGTCCTTCTGGTCCTGGCCACAGCAGTCGACCTCGCAAAGTGGGTAGCATACACGGCCAATAGGCCCCAAGTCCGACAAGCTCTCTATCACACAACGAGAAGATGGACTGGATGAAGAAAGCCATGTTTATTTTCGCTTTCGAAACTGTAAACTCTGACTAAATGAGAATACGCGGTGCATTTCCTTTGTCGCGCCGCCAAGAAAATGACGACAGCCAAATCAGAACGATGACGTTTGCTATCTAAAAGGGACCTTTTCTTGTTGATACCGTCGAACCTCAAAGAAAAACATGGCGAAGACACTGACGCGAAGGAAGACGCGCTGCCAGTAATCGTCGATTTCTTGTTTTTGAGCCTTAATTACGGCTTTCTGTCGCTTCCAGGCCCAAGAGTCTTCTCCTCCTTTCGGATCGATTGGGGCTCTAGGAAAGCGGCTCTATGTTCAGATGAATTTAGCAAACTTTTCCTCCACTGGGTGGTCGGCAGGCTGCATAGGCGGTGGTGGAAGAAAGAAGAGACGTGGAATCCATTCGCTCTTGCGAGCATCAATATGCTTGAGATTGAATCGAGCCACGTGAATGAGCACATTGACTCCGACCGCAACGACGATGAGCACAATGACGATGATGAGATAGTAGCCTGAAGGGTTCTAGTTCTCGTTAATGGCAAAGTTTTTTTCTATCGCCCAGCAGGTTCAAGTTTTTCACTATGAAACTCTAGAAGGGTGACGCAGAATGAGGAAATTTTGTGCGCTTTACGTGTGCCCTTAAAACGAACCTATTAGTGGAATGGATGTGGCTCTGGGCATGGAGTCGGCGACGATGCTCAACATGAACATCAAGGCCAACAAAGAGCCGAGTCCGAGAGAGACCTACTCGACGGCTAAGAAAAAAAACTTTTTGTACGCACCAGATCGTTGAGACCGTCATCGCCTTGCGGACAAAAGATCCCGATGAAAGTGAGGGCGGCGATGAGAAAAGTTGGAATTATGATGACAATGACGAAATAAGTAGGACTTCGTTCGAGCTCAACAACAAAAATAATCTATAAAATTTTTGTTTTGCAAAATTCACAATCAGAACAAACTCGCTGATAATAGTTGTCGGAGACATTATACTCATCGAATTGGAAAGTGATGTTATTGAGGCGAAACTCGCTGCTTCCCTAAAACATAGACAAATGTGTTCATTGCTCATTTCGTAGACGAACATATGTGTTCGCTGGTACGAGGAGTCCGCGTCCGTTGAGGACACGTTTCGGGTTCGTCGGTGCAGTGAACTCCAAAGCGCAATACTGCGTGTCAAAGGGAAACCTTAATATTAATAAACGTCATGAAACAGGGAGCGTTTTTGGAGGATGTTTCGATGATGTTGTAGAAATTGTCGGCCAGTTATTATGAAAAGCTTTCTGCGCACTCACCGACCAATGCTGATCTGACAGAACGTGTTGTAGTAGCCAGTAATTCGCATTTCCACACGGCCATCACTGTAAATCTGAAAACTAGGTTCGTAGCTTTTCAATGAAGTTCACTATGGGCATACCATTGCGTCTTGTGTAGAGGAATCGTAGGCAAAGCGCTGTTCCAAGCTACATAGACGAAATTCCCCCAATTGAAGCAAGTGCCTCACCAATTGTAGAGGAAAAATTTCGGAACCCAAATCTCCGAAACGGGATAGTTGACAAATGAGATGTTGTCGAGGAGCGTGTCATCAAAGACCAAGCGCCGGTCGTACCACGTCTAAAAGCTTTCAGTGAAATAATTCAGACTCTTAAAAGGCGCATAAAAGAGTACCTGCGTTATTGAGCCAACATATTCGACGGTCTGCTCATTCTCTTTCTACGCGAACGTTTTCATCCCATTCGTCTAGACTTACAACATCAAGCACGAAAAGATAGGGAACACTGAAGTTGACATCGACTGTCATACCGTCAATGTAGAAAGGGCTCAGTCGCTTGTCGTAGTTCTTCATTATGACTTCGCTAAAGTCAAAGGATCCTGTGAAAAATTTTAGACAGTTTAGGTTTCGTTACCTTGAGCCCATGGAATGAATCCGACTGTCACAAGAAAGCATAAGAAGTCAGGAAATTTAATGCCAAGCATGCCGGGCAACGCTCGAGAGGCCAAATGGAGTTCCAAGACAGCACCTCCTGCGGCCACGGCCAAAAAATTTTTCGATTGAATAGACAGCAAGCGACTTCAGCAACAGCTTTCCGGGCGTTCGCCGCAAGAGAGCAAAGAAAACACGAAGTTGAAAAGAGTTTCCTGCAGTGGAAAAACAGGAGCTTTAGCACCAGTGGCTTTGGGGACGACTTTATATGCCAGCAAAAGCTTCGCAAGCCGAGAACTTCCGGGCCTCACCAAGGTCAACAATCATTCGACGAGAGACGGCGAAACGTCAGGCAAAAGATCAAGTTTCTTCATCGGCGGGCGTGCATATTTTCAAGTCGTTCGCTTGGGCAAATCGGCTTTGGCGCACCAAAACTCGTTAAAGAAGTGAAAGTAATGGACGCAGCAAGCATGCGAAAGAAAAGACGCTATTGCTTTAGCTGACGTCATCGAAAAAAGTTAATGAATAAAAAAAATGCCGTCTTACGCGTGTATACAGCTCGAACTGCTTTGTATCCGTAGGGAAAGTCTTCTCTGTAAGGCCGAGGTCCATTTTCGAAGCGAGGCCTTTTATTTGGCCTTTGAATGAGAGTGGCTTGGCGCTGCAGAACCTCACTAAAACATGTTTCATAACGCGATCAAATTGATCGCTATGGGCCCAGCTTGTCTGCAGGTGTGGAGGCACGTGCCCTTCCCACTCAGGACGATGTTTGGGCAGTCCTTACACCGTGGAGTAATGAGACACAACTCACGCGGGAAGACATTGGGCAACGTCGACGCATCGCCGAATGGTGCTCGCTCTTCTCGTGGTTCGTGTCGTCGTTGTTGCCTCCATCACGGCATGCGTCTCTGGCGGACACGTCAAAGTAAGCAAATTTTCGGATTTTACTGTTTCTTCAGCGGCAAGAATCACCAGGATGGAAAGCAGCTGCAGATCAAATCAAGGAGAATCTCGACACATCAAAAGATCCATGCGTTGACTTCTATGATTTTGCCTGCGGCGGCTTTGTTGATCGTTGGAAGACCGAGCAAAACGAGAACTCCATCTGGAATGAGCCGCGAGCACGCGTGGAAACAGCTATGCTTAGTTGGATTAAGTTTTAGTCAAAAAATCTTTTAGAGGCCTTGCGTGATTCGAAGAAATCTGGATCAGTTGCAATCGAGAAGCTCAAAGAGCTCTTCAGAACGTGTGAAGTCGCGCATATTGATAAGGAAGCTGTCGCCGCTATTCAAGTGAGCCTCTGAATTTGAAGAGAAGAGTCAGAATCTTGGCGGCTGGCCAATGCTTGAAGGAAACAAATGGAAAAAGACCAAGTTCAATCTCACCAATTTGCTCATCGAATGCGATCGAATGCGAGATGTCAACTATGTTAACAGGAACACGGAGAGTTCAATCCTTTTCAATATCCTTCCACTGAAGAATACAAGGAACAACACGTGGAGTGTGTTTGTAAGTGTCTCACTTTCGCCTTCGTATAATCTTTCTAGGTCGGTCTGCCTTCTCTATCTGTTGGAGATCCAGACATCTATCTCGATTCGGATAGTCAAGCGACGGTCATTGATTCTTGGAAATTCAAAACAAAAGAGTTGGTAGGAAACAAATTCCTTCTTCAGTCTTTTGCGTTAAGGTGGAGAAGCTAGCAAATGCTGGCGGCTATGCGTTTAATGAGAACCAAGTGAAAGAAGAAATCGACAAAATGTTTGAATATGGAGAGGAAATGGCCAAATACATGAAAGGCATCGAAAAGAAGAACGATCCATTCGCCGTGGACGACCAGAAAATTCTTGAGCCATATGACAATGTCACTTATGGGAACGATACGGACTTCTACGATGCCAGTTTTGATACCTTAAAGGATCATCAAGAGTATTATGGAGCGGTTAGTGAAGTTTGTTTTATGCAAGCAGATCTTTAGATTGATTGGGAAGCGTATTTTCGCTTTTTTGTCTCGGCAGAAAAGATGAAACTTTTGAAAAACACTCGAGCGATTTATGGAGATCCGTTTGACTCCATGAAATTGTTTCGCCTCAGTCAACTCTATCGACATTACGATCGGAGGACACTTCAGAACTATGTGGTTTATCGATTTTTGACGAGAAACGTATGAACTCGGATCATTTAACGACTCTCACCCCAGAAGCTCATTATGGAAGGCGAAGGCGATTCTCGCGAACAACTTTGTCTAGCAGCGGTTTCCCAGCAATTACGTTATGCCACAAGCGGTTTATATATCCACGCGGTTGCCGACGAGGTTTGTAAGCCAGTTAGGAAATCTGACCAGAAAAGGCGGCTGCTAAACTTGCAGCAAACCTTACTACTGAGCTGAGAAATGTCTTCGATGAAATACTACAGAAGGAAGATTGGTTGGACGAGAAAACGCGCGAGGCTGCACGAGAAAAGCTGAAGAAGATGAACCAACTTGTAGGTTATACGGCAACGTCGGCAAATCTTACCCTTCTCGACGACTACTACAAAACGGCTCAAATCGTATCATCTTGATGATTTCTTATTTGGCACTTCAGCTGAAACTCAACTTCGATGACCTTTCATATCTCGATCTCTCTAGGGAAATTTTTACCTGGAAAAACCGACGTTCGTTTGAGAAGCCGTTTGGTGATCCGGGATGTTTGGCAAAGAGCGCCACAACGATGAATGCTTACTACCTCACAGCAGTGAATCAACTAAGTAAGCTCACACTGGTCAAAGAAAAATATAAAGCGTCTTAAAGTTGTCAACTCGGCCATGATTCAAAGGCCGTTCTTCGACAAGGAATTCCCGATGTAAGTCACTATTGGGGATCGTGAAGAGAAATGCTTTCAGGTCAATCAATTATGGCGGCCTTGGAACAGTTATCGGACACGAAATGATCCATGGATTCGATTCGACAGGCAAGAGTCGCATACTCAAAAATTAGCTGACGATTTTGAGGCGCCGATTACGATGAGAATGGCACTTTCAAGAATTGGTGGGACAATAAGACGATGGAGACATTCACAAAGCGAACAAAATGTCTGATCGATCAATTCAATGCCATTCAGGTCGCAGAGCATTTTAAAACGAATTCAAAAAAAATTACAGATACCAGGTACATTCGGTCTAGGAATAGACGGCGAAAAGACGCTTGGTGAAAATCTGGCCGACCTAGGCGCAGTCAAGCAAGCCTTCATGGTAATGACAACATGTCTCCAGAGCTCCTTTGCAGGCTTATGAAAAGTTTTTGAAAAGACACGGGCGCGAAAAGAACTTGCCCGGTCTCGAGCATCTCACAAATGAGCAATTGTTTTTTGTCGCATATGCTCAGGTTTGTGGCAAATACAAAATCAGGCAAACATTTCAGACTCGTTGTGAATACAAACCGATTTGGACAGAAATTTCGGAACTCCTAACAAATCAACATTCGCCGGGACGTTATCGGGCTAACGAAGTAAGTGGGTGAACATGGCGTGCACTCTTTTCAGGCGCTCAAGAACATCCCCGAGTTTGCGGCTGCTTTTCGATGCCCGTCAAGTTCACCAATGAATCCAAAGAAAAAATGTAGTGTATGGTGATTGTCGATTTACCGCTGAGTACACAAACTTTCTGGTCAACATAAACGCTTCGATTTCTTGTACCGCCAGGGTGCGAGTCTGACAGGGTTCTTTGCGTCATTCTGGAAAAAGGAGCCAGAGGGGACTAGGGAAAGTGGCCTAGACAACTTCTGCTTCTTGGAAACGAAAGTACAGAATCAAAACATTTGTGCTGAATCCGTGCAATCGTGTGTGCCACAAAGGTGTGGCGAATGACAAATGGTGCCAGGATGCTTGTGCATAAACCCTGTTTATGCTGAAAGCAACGCATTTAGGCTGGATTGTTTGAACTTTTTGCTAGGAGCTTAATCGATGTGCAGCGCCCGTCTCAATCGGCACAATGGTGTTCGTGCTTCTTCTGGGATATTTACAGACTCGCTTGAGATAGTGGAAGTAAGGTCGAAAGCAGTAGAGTGACAGCAACGGATTTGCCACTGGCACCCACATAAAAATGGCCGCCATCGCTGGTGAGATCTGCAAATGTCCGCCTGTGGTGATACAAACTGTGCTGATGTCCATTCCGAGTAGCCCACAACCGACATTGACTAACAACGGCAGAACGAGTAATAACGTGGGAGAAATGGCCTGATGATCGAGGGAAAGTGATGCTTGTTGGCTCTTTAGAATACCTGCAGAATAAGGCCTTGATTCAGTCGTCGTTGCATTGTTCGCGTTCGAGATTGTAGAGACTGCACCTCTTCGGCGTGACGCAAGTGACGGTAGATCTTGGTGGCGCAGACAATTGTCACACAGTACGAAAGCGAAATTTCAACCAGAATGACCGCTTCAACGAGGATCAGACGTCCGTTGTCCTGCGAGACTCTTCAAAAGACTGGGAAACTCACTAGACGTCCGCCGACCAAAACCAGCGATCCGTCAATCTCCGACAAATAGGTGGATAGCGTCGGATCTATTGCCAGGGCTTCCCTAAAATGAGTTTAAGTCTGTAGCCAAAAGGTCACAAACTCTTTCGTAAGAACTCCGGAGTACTCAACATAGGCACACGGAACTATGGAAACCAAAGCGATGCTTATAATGAGCCAAGCCAACTGCGCATTCGTTACTGGCCTCGAATCCCTGAAGAAGCAATTGAATTTTGTGTTGACGAGTTTTCCAAGAGAACCTCGTCAAAAAGATGTAGCGGTAGACGTACGTTGAAGGAATGACCACGAATGAGAAGATTAGCACATAATCGTAGGCTAGGAAGAGAATTGTTGCGGGAATTTGAGGAAGGTATCGAGCTGGACCAGTGACAACCGCCACAGCACCATTGCCATTGACAACATAAGCCTGGAAGAAATAACGCTATCAGAATGCTAAGCATACCAGCTGAACAACAAGCCCAAGACCCGCATAACAGATATCAACAAAGGAGTTGAGTGCTAGGAAGAGCCGATACGTCTTCCAGTGCTCGTTTTGATAGCCAAAGACGGCGAATAGGTAGACGAGATTTAGCAGCTGAAATGCTTCGAAAATCAGAAATTCGGAAACTTACAATCGCGACTGGAGCCATGACGATGGCGTTATACTGCATGAAGAGCTCGGCCCACATGAAGAGGGCAAACTTCGTCAAATCAGAAGGAAGTCTGCAATGGTGCTAGGAGACGAGGTTCAACCGGCCAATGCTAATCGTTTCAGTGAACCGACAAAGCGAAATAATGAGCCAAACGACCTTTGGTGGTCGAACTTTTTTTCAAACGAGTAGAGACTTGCACATGTTCGTGAAAGGATGAAAGGACGTTTATGATTTAGCAGCTGTTACCGAAGGGAGGGACACAAAAGTTGTGAGGGAAAAGTGAATTTTGGCGTTCTGACACTCTGAATAATGCTAAATTTTTCTTCTTAGAAAGACCGCGTGATCACAGTGTGCATAAAACTGGAAAAACTTGATTTATAAATAACGGCAAAAGAATGACAGAAAACGTTTTCGCGTTGGCTGCCAGGTATATCTCTGGAGATAAAAAGAAAAGCTCAAAGAATCAAAAGATCGGCAGAAACATGACAGAAACCGCCTAGAAAGTGGGATTTAATCAAGTTCTTTTGAAACAGCAAGATTGCGTGTCGTACGCTTCAAACTTGTCTGAATCGGAGTGGCTGAACCATGGCTTGAGAGTCAACAAGCGATTGGAGGTGGGTGTTGTCCTGGAATGTCTCCCACGGACTTGAAGGAAACAGTTCCGGAAGAGTAATTAGCGTTCGCGTCGGGGGTCTGAAAACCCTTCGACAACTCAAAGCGTAAGAAGGGTGGACTGAGGGGCGATAGTGCCACAGAAACTCCTAAGCTGTGCCACCCTTGTAAAAGACGCAGTTGTACACCTCTGCTTTCCTTATCTATCTAACAATAGGTTTTTGTCGAGCAGCTTTTAAAAAAGCGCACGGCAAAAACGACGTTCATGAAAAATATCGGATACTCTAAAACTATTCGTTCTCGTTTTTCATCAAAACAAGCAAAGAGTATTTAGAAAAGAACATTTGATCCTAGTGGCAAGTGTTGCTCCATGATGAGCCAAGCAGGTGAAACGTTGTGTGATGAACACATGGTGTTTTTCATTTTCTCTACCGCCCGGCTTTCTCTTCTGCGGCGGCTTTCTCTTCTAAAGAAGCTCGCTTTAAAACTAATTGAATGTGCAAACCTTCGAGAACGACGGCACTCTTTTCGTCGCCGGTGAAAATACACCCATTGGTGACTGCTGCTGGGTTATGCCATGCTACTTCGGAAGCTTTCTCATCTAAAGAAGCTTCTTTGAAGCATTTATGTAAGATGCCAACCTTGAAGAACGATGGCGCTCTTCTCATTGCCGGTGAAAATGCATCCATTATTGGCTACGGGATTCTCCCACGCTGCGTCTGTCCTTTCGCAGCGGTCAGTCGCGGCAGCGTCCGTGACATTTGAGACTAGAAATGGCCATTTTGTGAAAAATAAAAGTGAACGCACCTGGAGCAACGTTTGTGCACGAGCCATCCTTGTAGTGTGTACACAGGAAGGGTCGGTAGCGGCGTAGTCATGAATTTGTTGTGGCTTCTCCATAGTTGAGGCGAAAACGAATGGTTAGGGAAAGAGACGAGTTCTCTTCGCGCTTATAAAGGATTCCGAAGCCCCCCCCCCCCCCCGAGCCGTTGTCAATACATTTCGCTGCGGCAGGCAGAAAACGAAAACACGAACGACGGGAAACCTTCTCGTTCGTCTTGAGACTTCCTCGCTTGGCGTCAACATCCTCGTTCGTTTCAAGCATCAAAGAGCGCGCGGGAAAGGGCGCGGCGGGGGGGGGGGTTGAGGTTTGAGGTTTATTTATCAGTTTCGTGCGTTAGCCCGTGATACAACCAAACGACAGAGCTGTCAAGGGAGCTGAGTGAGAGAAGGGCCGGGAGAGGCAAGTCGCTGAGTGGCCTTTCTATTTAAATTGTAACGCTTAAAATCAGCGTGAAACTTCGGAGTCTTACTGATAGAGTTATTCGAAGCAAAAAAAAATCATGTTTGGCCTTCGAGAGTTTCACTTATTGTTATCCTTAATCCAAGGTGGTCCCGTCACGAGATTGCCAAAGTTTCAAAGCCATCCACCATTTTGCAGCTGCTGCACTACTAGCGAGCGTGCATCGACAATTTCGACATTCCAGAAGAGGGATCTTTGAGTCTTGGGGAAGAGGCCGCGCGTGTCTGTTGACGATTAGAATGTGTTGACGAAAAGGGCGGGAAACGCAGCCAATAATTTTCCCTTCTAGCCCCTCAGTCTTTCCACTTCCTCCCTTCTTTCCTCTCCGTTTCGTTTCTTTCTCTTTTCCTTGGAAACATTCTGTCCGAGTCATTTTCATCTCGAATCTTTCAGCTCGATTGCTATGGACAAGGTGGCGAAGCATGTTGGAAAGAAGACGGAAGCGGCCTGCGAAGCTGGTTTGTTCCCAGCCTGTTTCAAATAGAAATGGTTTTAGACTACGCGACTAAAAAGCCAACAAACAGCGTTGCCGATTGCTTAGCCGATGCAGACGGCACGGTGAAGGACGGCGCGTGCCATAAAGGTTGCCCGTTGACTCACCCTGTAAAGTCCGTGTATTCAGGTGAAAAGAGGCATTATGCGACAGCGGCGGCAGCAACAGACGACAAGCCGGCATGGAGAAATTGAGGAAGCGTTCAAGCCCCTCTCGGTTTCCACTTCATCTTTTTCTCTGACATTTTTACAATTTGACAAAACCTTCCATTATCTGATTGTGAGCGTCTTTTGAATCGTCACACTCTTCCTTTAAGGTATATCCGCTGTCGTTCGATTGTGAGAGTTTTTTTTTAAACTGTAATTAACGTGTAGTTTTTGAATGAATTTGAACTCGCTTTTGAAACTTGGCTCGTGGAGCAGCTTCTCGAAATTTTGCCCTCAATACTCGTTATTCACCATGCGACTGGACATTTCGCAGCCTGGTGCACTCCGCTAGTTGGAATCAATTACAGTGCCGACTGTTACTCTGAACGAGAGAGTACAGTGAACAAAAGCAACCAATGAATTCCCTCTTGCACTCATCGAATTGCATAGTTTACTACACCACGCGCCCTGCAAAAGGGTTTTCCTTGAAAACAGCCTGATGTGGGGTCAAATGTTTTTTTTTGATTTTTTACAGACTGAGCTGTTGCCTTAGAGGTGCATGAAAAACCTTCACGCAACATTTTGTGTTCCTGAAATATTTTCTAAACAAAGCTGATAGAAATAGTGTGCATGTCCTTACAATTAGAGGAAGACGAAGCAAATTTATTGAGAAATGGTGGGCCCTTCACTCATTCCCAGCGACCAACCGAGTACATGCACACGAGGTTGTGATTCCAGCCAGAGCTCTTTGATTTCCTCGGCAGTGGCTCCTCCTGCAGTATCCGTCACTTCTCCTTAGCATGATTTTACGGCTAGGAATCAAACGAACCGTCGGGAATAGCACCGTTCTTTGCCTCGACTGCATTGTCGGGACGATTTCCAGTCACGACATTCGTCGTAACATTTTTGACTACTGAAATCAGATAAATTTTAGTACTAAGGGGGGGGGGGGGGGCAAACCGTTCAGAGCGGCGTCATCCTTGACGGTCGAATCGGAGACAGCCTCAAGTTGAGTAGTCTTATCCATAGCGGCCGTATTCTGTGTGGGCAGATAGACTTGACTGACTGAAACACAAGACTGCGTTGTTAGATTCGTCCGCGAGAAGACGAGCAAAAACGCCCAGAAACTGTTGACTTCATTTCTCGTTCTGCGGGCGCCGCCTACTTGTCAGCCGCCGTCGCTGGCAGAAAGAGAAGCGATGGAGAGGCAGGCGATCGGACTGGCGAACAGAAAATTCCTTTAACGAGTCTTGAACGTCAATGATGGTGTTGTGAGAATATGAGGACCATTTCTTTCCAAGCACATTATACACGTCAGTGAGTGGCCCCATAGAAGAGGATCCAGAACAAAACAGCTTTAGCACAGAACATTTGATACTAGTGGCAAGTGTTGCTCCATGATGAGCCAAGCAGGTGAAACGTTGTGTGATGAACACATGGTGTTTTTCATTTTC
>JAQIXL010002836.1:0-11845 GCA_034700245.1 Poikilolaimus oxycercus | reverse complement strand
CTACAAAATAGGATATATTCTGATTTTGAAGCGGAACAAAAGTTTTGAGCAATTGGCGAAAATTCACATTTTGGTGAGGCCTAAAAATCGAAAAAACTCGCACTTCGATATCCCAAGTCCCGAATTTTAGAATTCTGAGTATGCCATTCGATTCTCCGTGCAATTCTGCATCAGATAAGCTGTTTGCGAGAACAAAACCAAACCTCAGCCTTGCAGACAAAAATAAAATTGCAAATTGCTCTTAAAAATATCTATTTTTTCAGAAATTTCAGTAGTAATTCGCCATCCGCCTAAATTGAAAACTGATAACCGCGCCTAAACCCAAGTGGCCAGGCGAGCCTGGCCAGAATTGGACAGTTTTGATAAGCGAAAAAAACTGAACAAGATAGGGCTAAGAAATCAAAAATCAAAAATTTGGTGGCCACAACCATTTTAGCTCTTCTAGAGAACGCGTGTTATAAATATCGTAGTTTGGCTTTCTGACTGCTTTTAGCACTGTTCTGTTTCAGGCTAGGGTCAAGTGCGCAACGACAATCGCGACGCGCTACTGTTTCTTGGCAGGCCTTCTGGTACTGAAGCATGTATTGTAATAATATGGCCCGAGCAAACTTTCATGTTCGCCTTTCATGTTCGCCACAAGTTGAGAAAAGGGCGAAGTTTCCTTTGGTTTTTCTTTGGCTTTACGCGTGTAACCGGGATGATGTTTCTGATTGTGGATAGTATTCGTCACCACTAGAGACGGCCTGCTTGACACTGGGCTAGCAAGCCTCACCCAGCCTCCTGCCCAAATACGAAAACCAAGACATCAGAGAAATATCAACCATCATGAAATCGGCGAATCTGAATTTTATCGACTTAAATGTTGCCGTTGCAACAGTTAATTGCCGCGACAATTTTCTATTTACGTTGCGAGAACAACACAAGAATTTCTAGTGGTTCCACTCATCGTCACTGCTATTTAGAACCCGACAATGAATCGGACGAATGAATCGTTTGTGCATGCTGCGGTTTCAATTTGCGTTCAAATGACGACATAAAAAATTCCATCAATTATTCCTGTTCCTCCTGTCACGAAACGACCTCTTCCGGAATCCAATTTGCCGTGGACGCGCCGCACTACACTTCATTCCTCCGTTTCAGATAGATATTAAGAGTGCGACGATCTGCGCACCTGGACCGTAGGTCACGTATTCCTCTGATAAATGGAGACTATTGCGGCAATTGTCCGCGTTTGAACTTGTTCAGGAGGAACTTGTTTTGCCTTGGTTGTGAGTTCGTCGACTGACGCGGATTTGCATTCCTCCGTTTCAACCCAGGTTAGAGTGAGTTACGGCAGCCCCATTTCGTTGTTGTTCAAATCTGGGACTCAATTTCATTGCATCGGAAACAATACAAACATGTGTTTCAAAGGGGCGAGATTTGAGTGACCATTAGCAATACTTCAAAATCCTTCGTGAGGACTTCCACCGATAGCGGTCTGCCATCATTCAGCTTTTTAGCACTAATTTCTGCATCGACTCTCAAAAAGACGCACGTTGTCACTCATCCGTTTCTGGCCAAGATTAAATTTGTAACGACGATTGCGTTGCGCTATTGTGGCGATTGCGTTGGGGTTCATTTTCATGTCACCTTGAACTGAGTGCATTTAACAGTATCCCCAAGAGCACACTTTCATATTTTACAGCAGACGATTTTCGATAAATTGATGAGGAGTTCGCAGGCGACGATTTCGATTGTTCAACAATCAAGATTGCCTGAATGGTCACAAGCGACGTCTTCAGTATGCGGATCAATCGACGACCTTGGGGGATGGATCGGAAGAGGAGCACTCGACCTTCGTCTTTCTTTGTTAAAGAACCCTTACTCCGTCCTTATTGAATGACCTGGATGCATCTGCTCATAAAATTGCCTGAATTGACGTTGCGTGGCCGAGTCTCATCGAACACGTGGTCGAGCCGGCGCTCCGAGATATAGATATCAAAAAAGATTGAGTTTCCTCTATAAATTGTAACTTAAATTTCAACGCGCTGAAATGTTTTCGAAGAAACCATTGATTGCCTGCGGTTCATTTATTGTATGTTTTGAACGCACCTCGGTTTCAATTTCTGCATAAATGCTGAGACGAATAATTGCAACGCTGCGTGGTGATTAAAACATTCATAATGCTTCCAACGATATCCTGAACGTTATGCCAAGAGGCACCACACCTTCCTTGCGACTGACATTCGCGAGAGTGCCAGTATCTTGGCTTGTGCGCTCATTAGTTTCAGTTCGTGCTCAAATAATGATCCGGCAATTTTCGCCACTATCACGAGCAACTTGTCCGTCTGATTGAGAACGTTTTTGCTGCCTGACGCAAATTTGCAGTGCTTTGTTAAATTTGCCGAGTAGATTTGCACTTTTCCGTTTCAAGCTAGGATCAAATTCGTGACGGCATGCGTGTTCCGTTGTTCTCCGAGCAGGGAGAGATTGGCTTTCATTCCTACTGAATTTGTGTGACAAAGTACTCGAGCACACTTTCGTGCTCCAAAGAGGAGCGAAAAATTGCATACGTTTTTCGAACCATTCGGCAAATCTACGCGATGGCGATAGGCACACGACGAACAAGCTGCGGAATTTCGGTGTTTCAAGGGAGGCATATAAGTGGTGGTCAAGAAGTTTCTCCAGTGAATCACTGGCAGTGATCCATTCTCGAACATGCTTGTTTGCCGCGAAAAGATTGTTGCCACTATGTTTCGAGCGCTAACAACAACGGGAAAGCACTTCCGGTTTTCGATAAATTGATGAAAGGGGTTTCACTGACCACGGCCAACACGTCAAAATATTTTTATGAAAACCTAGCGGCTCGGGTCCGGGTATCCTCGGGGTGCTGCTTCGTACCGCCTGAACCAGATTAATGAATGTTTAGGCGCGCTTCGGTTTCAATTTCTGCATAAATTCTACGAATAATTACAACGCTAAAGACAGGTCTCGGACGCAGCAGTCACGAAAGAGCTCATCCGAAACCCAAATTGCCGTGAACGAGCTGACAGGACCACCTTTGAATTCGCCGTTTCACATCGCGGTCAAGAGTGCCGCGACATTTGCCCAACGATTGCTGAGTTACCTGCTGTACGTTGGTAGTTTGTCCCCTTATTGAAACACAAAACGTTGTTTGACGTTTTCTAGCCGCAGTTCTTGAAGCTGGAAGCAATTGCAGCCTGCGGATGAAGCGTTTAGCGATGCTCTTGGACCGGAAGAGGAATAGGCGACCTAAGTTTTGATGAAGAGCAACGATGGGCCCTCATAAGGCTTCAAACTGTATGCGAAGCGTGAAAACGATTAGATCCCAGAAACGAAAGGATGACCATTCTCACTGCTTCAAAAGCCACCCCTGAACACTTTGACCAAGAGTGGCACCACGCCTTCCTCCTGGCTGACATCTCCGAGAGCGTCACTATCTTTGTTTGTGGGCTCTTCGGTTTCAGTTTATGGCCAAATTCTGATCACGATTTATTGTAGCACTAATGTAGGGTCATTCGAGCATTTCATGAACAGTTGAGCACATTTGGTTGTGAACGCGGCGTTGTTGAATGTCGCAGATTTGCAGTCTTCGGTTTCACGCCAGAACGAAAGTAAATCGCGTCGCACTGTTGGCTATGTGTGAACGATGTGTTCATTTTCATAGTTTTTCGCGAGGAACTTGTTTTTTTTTCGGTTGTGAAAGTGTTGGCTGACGCTAATTTGCTTTGCACTCTTATGTTTCAAGCCCAATTCAAGTGTGTAATCTCAATGCCATTACACTAAACCTTGTACTTCACTTGAACCTGGCCTGAAACAGAAGAATGCAAATCAGCGTAAGCTTACAACGAAGAAAAACAAATTCCTTGTGAACGAGTTCAAACAACCCTTTTAACAAACGAGATTGCAAGAGATCAAAATTTGTGCATGAATTGAAACCCAAAGACGCTCAAAATACTTACTCAGTGCCAGTCGAGCGAAAGACGTGATACCATTCTCGGTCAGTCTTCTGGATGACTATTGAAGCATTGAGAAAAGTTTCGTAGAGATTTTGACTTGTTGGAAGTGACCATTCTTCATCAATTGATCGAAAACCTCTTGCCGCTAAAGATGAAAGTGTTCGCAATGGTAATGAACGACGCTCCAACACATTTGATCCTAGGATGAAGCTAAGCATAAAATACTAACAAAGTCCGAAACTCCCTTTATAGTGCCAAACTTGTGGAGATTAGAACTTGTGTGCACATTGAAACCGAAGGGTGCACTGACGGTCTCCTCTCGTGCTTGCCAGACAAGAGCCAAAACACCCATTGATCACAGAAAATCGAAACACCAAGTTTATTCCCAATACGTTTCCAGCACAGTGTAAGACTTTTAATGCAATAAAACAGCAATCGAGACTTCTTTTGCCCCTCAAAACCCACGTGAGAACCTTCGACCAAGAAGGGTCCAGCCATTTCACAAAAAGGATGGACAGACAATTTCAGCAGCGATCGATTCGTCTCCGGACTCTTGAAACGAAGTAGTTGGGTAGAACTTGAAACCGAAGGGTGCACTGACGGTGAGCACTCTTGCGGATGCCAGTCAAGAGGAAGTAGTTGCGTCACTGAGGCCTGCTCACCCAAAGTCAAGCAGACCGTCTCTAGTGCTGACGAATACCATTCACAATCAGAAACGCGCATCCCGGACACAAGCTGGTGCGGGGACAATTCTCCAACAATAAAGGCGAGGGTCGACTGTGCTCTGGGGCCCAAAGGGGCAAGCTGCTTGAGAAAGAAACTAAGCGAGATCTCTAGTATCAACATTTGGCCGTATCTAATTTATGTACCAATTGAAACCGAAGAGCGCACAATCAAAGACCGGCCACTTTCGCAAATGTCAGCCAAGAAAAAGTCGTCACATCGTTTTGACACTTCTTTTACCGTCTGAAGCCATACAACGCATCACACACTTGATCATGGCCCGAAACGGAAAAGTGCAAAGCAAATCAGCTCCGGTCAACAAGTTCGTAGTCAAAAAGAAGTTTTCGTGCGTATTCCTAGTGCTCGTGTACTGCGCGAGTTGGATAGATTTGAATTTACGATGAAATTTAAACCGCAGAGTGCACAAACCAAGAAGGTGTCACTTTTGTGAATTCAGAGAAGAAGAAGGCAAAAACGCAACGCGAATGCCGTTCGGCACTTGTTCCAAGCCTGAAGCGGAAGATTGCAAGTGCTCATATTGCTAAAAAAAAATTGCATAGATTGGAATTTGTGCACAACTGAAACCGAAGGGCGCACTCTCGTGGATGCCAGTCAAGCGTTCGCGGCAATTCACGGGTTCTTCGGAAACATTTCAATTCGTTAAATTCAAAACCTCAATTCACAGAGATCAAGTCATACTTTTGATATCAGGAGCAAATTTTCTGAGACGATTGCTAAAAATTTTTTTTTTCGACTTCAATGTCTCAGCGGAATACCATAAAAGATTACTCGTAACTGTTGGTAATGACGACTTGATCAGGGCGGATGCTTTTTTTGAAGCGCGTTTTGATTAGAGGTCTGAGAAGACTAGGTAAACTTTGATTCCCGTTTGCTTGTGCGCTCTCCGGTTTCAGTTTTTTTCTCGCCATCCGTTTTTTGCAGTGTTGTTTCGGGATTTCAATGTTTCACGGCTATTTTATAAGACAATGCTAGGCCTTCCACTAGTTATTGCTTCCCGTGCGGTTGGTTGTTTTCTTGTGGGGTTCAAATGCGCGTACTCTTTCGAGGCAATATGAACAGAATCTCGACTTTGAACAGGTGGTCGTTCTCAACGATTCAAAAGCCCCGGTCAACAAGACGCCTTCGGCTTGGCTGGAATCGCATCTTGGTATTCTGAGCGTCTTTCGGTTTCAACTTGTGTACAAATTTAGATATCTTGCACGTCAGTAAATGCGTGACAACAAACGCGTTGCGCTGTGCCGATTCCTCACAAGTGCTCCTCGTCGCTGCGATGCACTTCCTAAATCATTCCAGAAAAAAATCGCTTGTGCGCACTTCGGTTTCAATTTCTGCGCAAATAACGATACATCAGATTTCAACACTTTCAACGCGTTTGCGCCTATTGAAAAAAGCTCTTTCAGGAATGAAGTGAACGCACCTTTTTTTCGAAACGGAGGATCTGCAATCCTCCGTTTCAGATCGGTTTCAAAATTGGCACGGCATTAGTCACGCGATCCACGACCGTTCGATTGGTGACTCGTTCCCAAACAAAGTGCAGTGTTGCTTCATGTTCAGTGGCGAGACTTCGGGAAAATGTGAACTATATTTAGGCGATGCCATCGGACCGAAAGAGGAGCACCCGAGCCAAATGCGATTAAACGGATGCCGGGTGCACAATGCATTTGAAGACTTTGAAGATGAAGACGATCAACATCTTCTCCTTCTCTGAATTCACAAACTAACACCACTTTGGTTTGCGCACCCCGGTTTCAATTTTTTCATCAATTGAAATGCATGCAAGCCTTTCTCTCTCGCTTTACTTGTAGACAGTTCTGTTAGGTTGCGCAAATGGTGACTGGTGCTGATTTCTTTGCACTTTTCCGTTTCAGCCCCGGGCCAAGTGCTACAGCAATGCGACAACTACACTATGGTTTCTTTGAAGCAGCGTTGTTTCGTTCGCACGCCGAATTGCATTCATGTGACAATGTGCCTCAAACACGCTCTCATTTTTCGCAGCAAGAGGTTTTCGATTAATTGGTGAAGAGTTGCGAATGACCACCACCAACACGTCAAAATCTCTATGAAAAGTTTGATTTATTGCGGTGCGATGATCGGCAATCCTCGATCGCAAATTCGCACAATCAAAACAATGAATGTTTAGGAAATCATGAACCTTCTTTTGTTACGGGGGGAGGGGGGGGGTCTTTCGAGTTTGTTCACGATGAAGTTCTTGTTTTACTGCGAACGCGTCGGCAGCTCTGATTTGCATTCTTCCGTTTCAGGCCTGGCTCAAGTGTGGTGCGGCAGTTGCGTTGCGTTTTGTGTTCAAATGCCGTGTTGAATCCTATGGTAACGTAAATCAACACGTTACAATAGCAACAATACATGCGTTTCAAGCTGATCTTGCGAGCATTCGCGATTGAATTGTGCGCACGCCGGTTTCATTTTGCCCACTAATGTTGGCCCCTGTAATTGCGGCAATGGGTCGGGCCGCCAGTATCGCGAAAAGAACTTTACTGAAAAGCGTTTTACAGAGAAATTGACGATCGGTCCAGGTCTTCATTCCTCTGTTTCAGGTCACGAGCAAGAAGGCCACGAAATTCGTGCCGCGTTCGCGAGTAGATTCCTCCCACATTGTGAGCAATTGTTTCCTTCTATACTGTGTTTCATTTTTGCCTATCGCGAAGGATTTCCTATCAAGAGCCCAGGAAAAATTCATCGATTAGTACTAAAGCACTCTGTTCATTATTTGGGCGCAATTTGAAACCGAAACGCGCACAAACCATTCATTGAGGCCCATTCGTCCGAAAGTCCTCACGATTTTTGAAGTGCTACCAACAAGATCCTGCATGGTCACGCGATTGCTGTTTCATTGCTTCGAAAATCTTATGTTGTGCTTGAAACATCCTGCTTGGTTGTGAGCAGCCCTGCTATTTCCTTTACCAATCGAGATCGTGTGATAGATTCGACATTAGACAAGCGAGCCTCACGCAACACATGCGCCAAAAAAATGTAAACCGAGCATGAAAGACGAGATCAAGAATCCATCGACTCATCCAAGGAATTGATAGTCACGAATATTGGAAAGGAAAATGCTACCAAGTAACCGTTGATTGCGGAAGTTCTTGCAATTTACGTTTCCAGTTCAACAAAAAGATTTCAAAGTGGCGGAGATGTAATCATCAAATTTATTCAGTGACCGATAGGGACGCTTCATTGTAAGAACTTCCAATCGGCGCGACGTTTTGAAAAGCTCCGTCGCTGCGATGCGATGATGACCATTTGAAATGCTTCAAACGCCAACTTGCTTTGACCGAAAGCGGCACCACACCCTCCTCTTGAATGACATTGACAATTCTTCGTTTGTGCGCAACTTCTGATCACGCCTAATTTTCGCGCTGAAGGGTTCCATTTGGTCTTTCACTAGCAATTTATGCAGTTCAATTGTGAACCTTGTTGTCAGTCGCAGTAGCAGTCTTCGGTTTTACGACAGGTTGAAATGGGTGAGGACAATGGCGCTACGTTTTTGGCTCTGTATGAAATGCGTTCGTTTTCAGTGGAAAACGAACGTTCTCAACACTTCGAAAGCCAGCCTGAAGACTTTGACCAAGAATGCCACAACGCCTTCCGTTTGACCGACCCCGTCCTCTTTGCATTTGGAGCGTCTTTCGGTTTCAATTAGTGTGCAAATTCTGATATGTTTATCTTCTTTTATTTCAAGGATGCATCGTTTGAACTTGTGCGCGAGGAATTTGTTTTTCTGGGCTGTGAACGCGCGGACTGGTGATTTGCATTCTTTCGTTTCAGGCACGTTCAACTGTGCTTCGGCCGTCGCTTTATAAACAACACATCGCATGTGTTTCGAAGTCTTGAGTGACAACTGCCAACACGGCAAAATCTTCGTGAGAACTTCGACCGATCGTGCGACGGTCTGGCAATCCTCGGTCGCTGTTTTGCACAACCCGAAGCAGATTCAGTGATGTGAGAAGGGTATCGTGAATTTTACGACTTTGATGTTTCAAGGGAAGCATGCATGACACGGTTAGACAAAGGTTTCAGTGTTTGTCAAGCTAAGGGCGGAAAATACACCCGTTTCAAGCATAGTAGAAGAATTTCAAAGGTAATATGAAAGAAGTCCTATCCTGAAGACTTTTTCAGAGACTGGCACCATCTTCGGTTTCTAGTTGTGCACAAATCCTGATCGCGCAATTTTTGTCACTAGTAGTGGTTTCTTCGACATTTCTCTAACAACTTGTCTTGTTTGATTGTGAGCGCCGCATTGCCGCCTGTCACAGATTTCTTATCGAGATCGGTTGATCGACGCTGGGCAAGCGAGCCTCACTCAACGCGTGCCCAAGCCAGGAAACCGAAACATGAAAAACGACATCAAGAGCCCAGCGACTAAACCCAGAAATTTAGCAAAGCTAAATGTCGCCAAAGAAACCGTTGATTTCAAAGTTCTTGCACTTTACGTTTCGAGTTCAACAAAAAGATTTCTAAGTGGCGGAGAAGTAATCACCAAATTTATTCAGTGACCGATAGGGACACTTCGTTTTGAGAACTTCCACCCGGCGCGACGGTCTGGAAATCTTCTGTCGCTGCGATCAAAGAATTTCAAAGAAGACTTAGAAACCCAATGAAGAACTACGCCATCGCTGTTGACGATTGGTTGCATATTCGACATTGTCAGGGTGAATCGTGTCTTGTGCAGTGATTGAGACGCCTGGCACACGATTCGGTGTTCGGTCGAAGTCTTCTGGTTGTTTGGCAAATCGATGAAAGAGGATGAAAGAGCCGTCGCCCCTCTCTTGGCTAGGTTCCATATTGTCAAACGTACAGTTCCAGAGATGATAGTTGCAAATTTGTTTTTTTGGACTTCGATGTTTCAAAGGACTCACATATAAGACTACTCGTCGGCGCAGGTAATGATGATGACTTGGTCAAGGCTTGAGCTTTTCTGTTTTGAAGCGCGTTTTGATTAGAGGTGTGAGAAGACGAGAAGAAGCCGAACGCGGTGGACCATGTTGCACAATTTGATTCTCTTTTGTTTCGGTTTCAATTGACAAGTAAAATTACCAATTTTGGCATTTTTCGGCATTTTCACATGTCGGTTTCAACATCTGCATAATATGACCCGGGTCGGACCCGACCCGGCCCGGCTTTCGGGCCGACCCGGGTCGAACTCTCGACCCGGGGCCATCTCTGTATTCGGAAGTTTTGCTGCTGTCCATTTCATGTGCCTTTCAGTGCAACAAAAGTTTTATTTACCCCGAGTAGGTTTCAAGGAGGCCATTAGAAGATCGAAACGTCATGACAGCAATTGCGACACCATTTCTCTGCAAAACAACCACTTCAAAATACTCGTAAGGATTTCGACCGACTGCGACGCGGTTATCCTTCGTCACTGCGATGCAAATCCCGAGTTCCCGAGTGAGTCACACCAAAAAATTGCTTGAGCGTACTTCGGTTTCAATTTGTGTACAAGTGACGACACGCGAAGTTTCAACGCTAAGGACTCGTTTTCAAGTCTTGAAGAACTCTTTCAGGATCCCCCAAACAGCGTAAACGCATCTTATCGATCCGGATTTGCATTCCTCCGTTTCAGGTCGGTTACAAAACTGCTACGGTAGCCATTTGACGATGATCCATGCATCTTCTCTGGCAAATTGTCCCCAGTATTTGTGGCAACGTCGTTTTACCAAAAGAGGCGCGGCTATGCACACCCCGAATTAAGCCAACAAAAATCACTTGTGCGCACTTCGGTTTCAAGCTTTGCACAAATGATGACATGTGAAGTTTCAATGCTTTAGATTCGCTCCTGACTTTTGAGAAGATCCCAACTGCCGTGAACAGACCAATCGGATCAGATTTGCAATCCTCCGTTTCAGATAGGATCCAAAAGTGCCAAGGCATCGACCCCATGATTCATGGCTCTTGTTTTCCTTTGGTGAATTGTCCCAATCATCGCCCAGTGTTGTTTCGTGTTCAGTGGCGAGACTTTGAGAAATTGTAAGTTATAAGGATTGTAATGGGCTGGATGAGGAGCTTGGCGATACCATCGGACAGAGGAGCCACGTGCGATCGCGTTGGAGGACACTCAGCATGCGGAAACTGAAGATTCTAAATTCAACAAGCAATTGCCTTGAGGTGAGGAAGAAGTTTGGAAGAAGCATTTGGGACACGACTTAGCAACTCTTTGTGACTCCAAAAACCTAGTTCACAGCTTTCAAGAGCAAGCAGTCGACCCTCGCCTTTCTGCGAAAATTCTAGACTGGAACTTGCTTATAAATGCCCGGCCTCTCGCTTTTCACTGCCTTCTCTAGTCCGCGTCCGACCTTTGCGACTTTAGCGAAATAAATGTCCGCCTCTATCGCTGATTGAGGCGGACGCGGTTTCAAGGGAAACATATAAGAAAATCAATTTTAGAGTTTCGTTATAGTTTTCTTCGCGAACATGTTTGATTGCAACAAAAGGTTTATCACGAGTGTGTTTCAAGCATGGCATAAGAAATTCGAAACATTGTGGCAGCAATAAAGTTGATCCTTGAAATGGTCCTTCAAAACAACCGCTTAAAAAAATCCTCGACCGACTGTGGCGTGGCTATCGCTCCGTCGCTGCGATGCACATCCTGAATCATGTCTAAAATCGCTTATGCGTACTTCGGTTTCAATTTGTGCACAAATGACGATGTGTGAAGTTTCAACGCTAAGGCCGTGCTTTCCGAATCTTGAAAAGACCATTTCAGGATCTCCAACAGAAATGAACGCACCTGATTGTAACAGATCTTAATCCTCGGTTTCAGATAGATTCCAAAAGTGCCACGGCAACATCCCTATGATCCACGAATGTCCACCGTCTTTGGTGAATTGTTCCAATCATTGTGTTGTTTCGTGTTCAGTGGCGTGATTTCGAGATTTAGTTGAGCTATTGTAATCTGCCGGAGCTTGTGATGCCGTCGGATCGACAGAGCAGCAGCCGAACTATGTGCGTTTGCGTTGGAGAAGGTACAGCGACACATGTGAACCGGCGGATGTGAACCGCGACGGATGTGAACCGCGACACATGTGAACCGGCGGATGTGAACCAGACACATGTGAACCGCGACACATGTGAACCGCGACGGATGTGAACCGCGACGGATGTGAACCGCGACACATGTGAAC
>JAQIXL010002835.1:0-11845 GCA_034700245.1 Poikilolaimus oxycercus | reverse complement strand
CCCCGTCAATTTTTATGCAAAAAATGAGATTCGAGCAGGTTTTCACGAAAAAAGCGGCAAAAGAGGATTTCGCTTGCACGACCAACTATTTCTTGTACTGGGACGACGGGACGCTTGACGAGTGTTGCTCTGTTGTGCTGGAGGCGGACGGAGGACTCGAACTCGACGACGGCGGACTGACAAGTAAGCGCGCTAACCACTAGACCATTTACGACGAATTGCTGCCGCATAATTTGGGCTGAGAAGGGCTTCGGACTTCTCTCAATGAGGGAGTCATTCACAGAATTCCTTCGTTCATTTCCTTCCCCTGCTTACGTCAACTTCTCGTCAACGTCAACTTTTCCCTTCGGAAACCGTCCCTTCAGTCCCTTCGGAAACCAGCGTCACCGGGAGGCCTCGTTGTTACCTCTTGTGTACGTGATGAACAGCGGCGTTAGTCGTCATTGGTGCCATAGGCGAGCTCTCAACTTATTGTTCGCGGCCCATAAAGTGTTTACTCTCACAGGCATTCAGGCCCACTGGGGAACGCTCAGCTCACAATCAGACTTACATAAAGAATTCTGTCCCAGTCATTGAAAGGCTCCTCGCCTCAGGCTCCTAAAGCCAACCTATCGCTCGACGAGCGTCGCTCCGCTGAAGCGGTAAAGCAGCACCTTTCAAGCCCGATGGGCGAGCTTCCCTTCCTCTACTATCCTTTTTCTCTTCTTTTAAAGTCGATCCCACCCGTTCTCACCTCACCTATTTGGGAAGCACAGAATACTTCTCATGCGTCCTTCTCTCCTTCGAGCACTGTGTGGGATTCAGACCTACTCCTCCCCCGCTCGACCACTGGGGCTGCATGAGATACTGCCCGCGCCTCCTGACTCTAGCCCTTTTCCATCCCCTTCCCGCCCCTCTTCGTCTTCTCCCTCGAGATTGTCGAAGCTTTCCTGGTGAGCGCCTCGATGATTTGTTCTCGGTCGTTGGTCATGGAGAAAGGAGAAAGAAATTCTTTTAAATTCAAGGATACTTGTTCCTTTTCTCTCGTTCGGCTCCTTCTCGTCTCCTTTTCAATCATTTGACCTCTTAACATTCTGATACATACAACTGGAAGATGGTTGAATACGAGAAGGAAGGCAATCTCGCTACTTATCCTCGAGCTAAGAAGGGCGCCCCAAACCTCCCCGTCCCAGAACTGTGGAGAAAACTCTTTCATGGATTCCTGCCCAGTCTCGCTCAAATTCCCTCTAGTGAGCACAAGTCCCCGAAACTCCTGATTGCAAACGTGATTGTTCAAGAGAGATTGCTTCAGGCTGGTTTTCCCGGCCCGAAAACGGTTCAACGGTTATGAGGCACCGCAGCTTCACAGGCAGAGTTACAAAAACGCTGCAAAACAAGCTTTCGTACAACATATTATGACGAAAACCGTAAGCCCTGACAAGGGACAGATGCTCTCAGATGAAATTTGCGTAAGAAAATCAGTCGGGCGATTCTGGGGCCCGGCGGGGGGATTCCGGGGCCCGGCGGGGTAATTTGGGGCCCGGCGGGGGATTTTGGTGGATTTTGGGGTCCGACGGGCAACCTGTAAAGCCCGGGGGATTTTGGGCGTTCCAGGTTGCCCAAGGGGGCCCAGCGAGCCCCGCTGAGCCCCAAAATACCCCAAGAAAGCCCGGGGGGATTTTGGGGCCCATTGGGCAACCAAAACAGCCCAAAATCCCCCGGGCTCCTGCGGGCAACCTGAATGCCCCGGCGGGCTACCTAAACACCCCGGCGGGCAACCTGGGAAGTCTCAGGGGTTAGCCTCTTTGAACGCAATGATCGATGAAAGGGCAGCCGAGAGGCGGGAAGACTAAACCTCACACAACGTTCCACCATTTTTGTGCACTTTCTCAGGGTCTCAGGATTATCAGTGGTTCTTTTGAAATTTCTTTCTCTTGAAATAATGTGAACATGTACCAAAGCATCTACTACTCACACGGAGAAGAGGTGAAGAGAGCGATCCGGCGACTCCTCAACAGGGAGGTCACTACTCGGCCCATGAATGTTGAACAGCGAAACGACCTACGTCTAGATAGATGGACGAGCTGCAGTGATTCAAGAAACTCTCCACCAAACCGGAACAGCAGACTCAAGTAGCCGTAACCATTGAAAAATATTTTGCAAATTCCAGGGCTGAATTTCAATCCAGAAAGTGGTCCATTGATCGAGATTTTCTTAATGAATCCACCATGAGAATTCCTCGAAGAAGACTCTTGCCTCAGAAACGTTCCCCCATGCGCTTTTCCACATGTGTTCCCGCTTGACCGCCATGGAAAGGATTCGATCAGCGAAAGCTTTATATCGTTCCGCCGTTCACGTAAATCGAAGTGAATGAAGTTGTCTTCGGTTCGGATGCATTAGCCACTAAAGAATCGGCTATACTGCGGTGCATATGGGATCGCAAATCGGTTTGGCTTCCATTACAGAAAAACTCGTCGATGATATCACTTTCGATCACTTGTTCCCAGTACCAAACATCCTTCTCACCCAAAACGTGACAGAGCGAATGAGTGAAGATCAGTGGATGCGTGCCAGTTGCTGCCGCACGGATCTTCGCCGTCGTGTCCCGCCAAAACGTTTTTGAATTCTGCTCGTCCACTCGCAAAACAGTTTGTCACTCGTCCTCATGTTTTCCGTAATCAAAGAGTTTATTCGTTGTTTTAGATCTTTACGTCTGTTTCTTGATTGATTGACACTCGTAGTGTACATCGTGTAGTGCGAGCGAATTAGCTATTCGCACTTAACAAGCTCGTGCTCTCCGTGCAAATTTCTAGTTCAACTACAACTTTTTCTGTCAGAAATGTCAAGTTCTCCAGAACTTGACGCTTCCATCTGGAATGCTGCTCCTCCAGACATCGTTGATCAGGTACGTTTCTTCTTTTCCACAAATGGAACAATTTTCTTTCCCTCGAGAATCTCGTTATTTGTTCATTTGATCGTCTTTGACATTTTCAGATCGTCTTGAATCTTCAACCGAAAGAAGCACTCGAATGTTTGTGTGCCTCAAAAAGGACTCACGAGTTCATCCTTCAAAATCGCCATCGAATGGTCGCCCGTCGCGGTCTGGATATCTCACTTCCACTTGACGACAAGACTTCCGTTAGTTTTGTCTTCAATATTGAAAATCAGCACTTAAGATCGTCCTTGTGAGTCCTAAAACGATCAGTCAAGAATTCAACTGGTCCAAAGACATTCTCTTTTCTTCGTTTAAAAAGACCACGAAACGTAGAGAAAACTGTGCCGAGAAGCTAGGGAAACTGCTACAGCGTGTCTTCGACTGGGTACGTTCTTGCTTCATTTTCCCAATCTTTTACTCTTTGCTCTTTTTAGGTAGAAATTTCAATGATAACCTTCGGTTCCCTAACTCCTTATTGGTTCTCCAATGTCTACTCGGCACTTCTTACTTTACGGCTTCCAAGGCGCATCCTCAACCACTTGCACATCTCCTTGGATACGAAGGACTTGCGTGCCAATCAACGTTGGCCTTATATTTCTAACGCTCAGATTCTCGAATTAGCTCGCTTCTTTCAACCTCGTCAACTTAAAGTATGTTGCATTTTATCTTTCAAACAAAGTTTTTAGATTGGCAACGATGGCTTTCCACTGAGCCGCTTAGTTCCTCTTAGCAACGAGATTCTATACGCTATCACAGAGATATCGAATCTCCAAAAATTGGACCTCCACGGAGTTGACGCCGACATCAAGCCCGAGACTTTTCTTCCACGACTTGGCCATTTCTCAGCCATTATGATTTACGATTTTCTTTTCGATCCCGACGTGAGTTCTTCCTTTCCATGGAATTCCTCTCTAGATGATTCACTCAAAAGTGATCACGCCTTGGTATCTCGGTGAAAGCTGGAAGAATCTCGAGGAGCTTCATATTCGGCTTTCACCAGGACAAACCAAGATCGAGACTCAGCGACGTCTTCGAGGAAAGCTTCGCTTCATCGGACCACATCTAAACTCGTTCGACGGAAACAAGATGCTCGCCTTCACTTTAGACGAACTGGGCAACGAAGGCTGGCAATTCATGGTTCAAATAAGTCCTGATAAAATTTTCCTTTGATTTTTTTCTATTCACTATTTATTGTAAATAAAGAGATTCTACCACCAACTTATCCATTGGGCAAGACTCAAGACAAAGCGTTTTATCGCCTCGTCTCTCAATTGCGAACGTCTAAAAACTATTTATCTATTGTAGATAACTTTGCTTCTGATGTGAAGCGTGAGAGTGGGAGCAGTCCATTTTGGTCTGTTCTGACTTGTTAAGCAGTCAGTCTGAGCGCATTCGGGAATATTTTCCCTCGAACACAATGGACGTCGAGGCCGGTCGCCTGCCTCAACTCTCCATCGACATCATTGAAAAGGTTTTCTAAAGTTTTATTTTTATTATCCTAACAGATTGTCTTGCGTCTTTCACCTCGAGAGTCAGCGAAATGGCTTCGAACTTCGAAAACCATCCAAAACCTGATCAAACGAAATCGCTATCGCATGGCTGCTCGCAGCGACATCGACCTTTCTATTCCCCTTGACTCGCTAAGTTTTGTAAGTTTCAATTTTGCTTTGTACATAGAAAAGAATTCTAGATAGCCTTGATGACAACGAGGAACAATTATAAGAAAACGCCACTCTTTAGCAGCATGAAGGAATTCCCCGACCAGAATGCGCACGGTGATAAGACGGCGAAACTTATTGAAATACTCCAGTGCGCATTCGACTGGGTACGGGCTTTTTTTTTGGCTCATTAATGTTTTTTTTTTTACTTTTATAAATACAAGTACAATATTTATTTATTGCATTTCAGGTGGATTTTGAGGGAGTGCGATTCTCATCGCTAACTCCAGCCTGGTTCCCGATTGTCCTCAAAGCATTCCATTCCCTTATTCCTCGCCATTCAACTGTCCGTAGCCTCAGTTTCACCTTCAGCGCCAGGGAACAAAACGAGCCTTGGCCTCTCGTCTCCGACTATCAGATGCTTGAGCTTGCTCGATCATTCAGACTCCAAAAGCTCTCGGTTTGTTCCGCTTCGTTTGCTCATTAAACCGGATTCTACAGATTTCCAACTTGAGTTTGGAGGGGTTTCGTCTAATCCCAATCAGCGAAGCCATTTACGCTGTGGAAGAACTGACTAGCCTTCAACAATTGGAGCTCCACAATATTACGGGAGATCTTGAGCCGCGCCGCTTCTTCCAGACACTCGATCGTCTTCCTTCTCTTTCTCGGCTTGACATTAAGGACTATCGTTTTACTCCAGTGGTAACTTTTCCTGTTCGTTCCCCAAATGATCAAATCATTCTCGTTAAGGATGTTCGTCAATTCTTCCTCAAGCCTTGGTATTTGGGTGAGGCGTTTCAGACACTAAAGTACTGTTGGCTGCCTCTGTCTTCGAATTTCGACAGAACGAGTCTTTTGCGCGTTCTTCGTGGAAATCTTCCCTTCCTTGGCTGGCAACTCAAGAGCATCACCGGAAGATTTCTATTCATAACGTTGCAGAAGGGCGTGGATATTGAAGTGGTTGTAAAATAATAGAGATGACGACAAATGAGAGCAAAATTATCTAATGTGAAGCTTTTTTCCATTTGTTGTATTGTAACAGAAGTGTTACTGTTGAACAATAAATTCTTATTGTTAGTTCCAGTATTTATTCGTTTAATAAAAACGTTCACGGATTGCTTCCAACAGCCACGACGTCGATCTTGAACGTGTATCCATCGGTCATCTTGAACCAGTTGTAAACATCGACCATCATCGTGTTCATATCACTCACTACCGTCTCATTTTCATGCTTCTTGCTGCAGAAACTAAATTAGGCAGACGTAAACGAAGCCTTCCTTGCACTACCGTCTTCCCGGCTGACGCTTATCAACGTTAGAGCGAATCTCGATGCCCTGATGGTCGCAGTCGTAATCGTTTCGGTTGTTCAGATCGCGGAGGGTCACTTGAACGCGATGACAGGGTGAGGCTTCGAAGAGGAAGTGGCAGTAAGTAAAACCGCGCTTTTGCTCTTCGAAGCTGTCGATGTGCAACTCGTAGGAGCGCGTTTTTTTAGTCACAGCGATGGTCTTGCCGCATGGCTTAGGTCCATTTCCAGTGGACTAAATAGTCTTTTGAGTTTGAGCTGAATTCTACCCGATCTTTGCAGAGTGGACCGGCATATCCACGTGGACAGAAGCACTTCGAGCAGTTGTTCACATCCACAATTCCGCCGTTCTCGCATTTCTGAGCACGAGGGCATTGATCTGGAGCTTTTTGACTTCGAGTAATCAAAACAAACCGAAGCATTTGTAGGCGACGTTGACCATGAGAAAGTCGAAGAAAGTGGGAAGATCTCCTCCAATCGAGTTTTGACGTCTCGGATCCTTTGTCGTAATGACAGCCTCCTCGCCTTTAGCGCTGCAAAATTCGAATTTTTAACTATTTCTGTAGTCTTCGTTGTATCTAGACTAAATGAAATGTTGAAAACTTTTCTTAGGCTTGAGAATGCTCACCCTGCGTGCGATCTGTATTGCATCACCGAGTTCAAGTCGTACGGAATCCCGAGACCGTCATAATATTGAGGGCGGACGATGTCGAAGTTGTGCTTTGTGTCTGACTAAACCCGCTTTGTTAGCTTGTACATACTGGAAGGTGAGCTACAATACTTGAGCCTGAGAGTAAACGGGCAGAAAAACGCAATAAAAAACACTGCTCACCTCGTAGTTAGAATTGTTTACTGTGACGTAAAGATTTCGATCGACTCGATTTTGCGTGTGGATGAAGGCGAGGGCGTGCAAGAGTTCATGTGCCGCACCTCTCTAAATGTTGTTTGCGAATAATCGCCAGCGTGACTTTTAAAAACCCAATAGCATGTTCCCAAATTCACGTCTTGAGTGAAGCCGGTTTTCATCCCGAGTTCTGAAGAGCAACCGCTTCCCTTCAAAGAAGATTCAACGCTGGAATTGTTCACGAACATTGCGGACCAGTGGTTAAATTGGGTTCTCCGTAGTCGCCCTTTTGGCGGAAGGGTCAATTTTTCATGTACTCCCCCCTTGGGCATTTTTTCCTCCAACTCAAATTGGCGGAAGGGTCCTTTTCCTGGATCGTTTTTTCCATGTACTCCCCCCTTTGGTGACTTTCCGACAACCCCTCGATGGCGGAAGGGTCGCCCGCATGGGCTACTTTTCAAAGGGGGGACCCTTTGCATAAAATCGCAAAATTTTTTTCCGGCGGCGGAAGGGGTTCTCCAAATGGCGGACCTTATTTAACCACTGTTGCGGACGATGATTCTCTCGACGCTTTTCGTATCGTTGAAGGTGAAACGAAGGCACGTCGCCTCTTCGAACATCTCAGTCGCTAGTTTCACTCTTTCGTGCGTTTCATTTGCTACAATAATATAATTGACAGAATAATAAAAGAAACCCAAATTCGCCTCAAATTCAATAGGAATTGGTTTGCGAGGCCATAAGGTGTCAGTTGTGTCGATTTGACGACGCTCACGAAGATTTTCTTCGTTCTACAAGAGATTAAATTAAATTAATATTGAAACTTGGCAATCATGCCTCTCTCCATTCGAACACATCAGACGTCGCCGGATTGAGTACGGTAGCAAGCACCAGAGTGAAGACGAGACCTAGACAAGACATTCCTTACACAAAACGAGACACGCGCTGCTCCTTTAGCTTTTGTAGAGAAACGCGTGAAAAGTGCGACGTGTCTGTCTGGCTCGACGTTTTCGCTTTCAATTCTGCTTTTGTTCATTTCAAGGAAAAGCTTCCCTCACGTTTTCAGTCGAAAGTCTCTTTTCAGAAACGTCTCCCGACCGTCAATGCAGTCTTTCGTGGCTTCTCGAGAATTCTTCGAGCATCCTCTCTCTCGATGCCACAAAAGGAAGAGTCGAACAGGCGCAATGAAAACTCCTTCTCATAAACCGAAGAAAGATTAGCCAAATCATGCTTTTCAACGAAATAAATATTGAGTAACGTTTTTCTGCTCCATCTTCTTACCAGCAAAAGACCAGCGAGTATTTACTTCTTTTAGCCGCGTGACACAGACATTTACACATTTATTCGCTGGGGTCAGAGGGAGTCTTTGGACACAGACGGCGTCCTCAAATCGCTCGTAAAAAATCTTTTTTTTTTATATTGTACTTATTTGCGAACAATGTGAGCCATGTGACGCCCTTCCGTCAAAGGAGAGATTGAGGAGAAAGTGGGCCACGCGGTCCCTTCTCCTTGTTCTTCCCCCGCCTCCTCGATTCCGCGCCAAAATCTGCCTTTGTGTTGGAGGTTACTGATTCCATTTCTCCCAGTTCATTGTCTCATCACCCCTTCTTGGTCCCCTCTCCATGGCCAGTCCTGCAACTCAATTAGACTCCTCTCTTTGGAATGAAGTCCATGACGACGCCCTCGAAGAGGTTATTTCCCGTCTTTCTCTCTCGTGCTCTAATATTTCCCTTCAGATCCTTCTCCGACTTCCACCACGTGATGCCTTGAAATGTCTCCGCGTCTCTTCGGGCGTCCATGACGTCATCACAAAGAATCGTCATCGAATGGCCCGCCGACGTGATCTCGACGTCTGCATTCCATTGGACTCAAAGTGCTTCGTGAGTTTCTTGTCGCTGAAAGAAAATGAAGAAAGATAATGCTCTGTTCAAAATCCAATCGAAGAGAGTTCAACTGGGTCAAAGACCCTCTCTTCACTCGAATGAAGTTCGTCGATGTCAATGCCGACATTGGTCTCAAAGTCACGAAGCTTGTCGAGCTCTTCCAAAGAGTCTTCGATTGGGTCAGATTTTTCTCTACTTCAAACGATTTCATAAGGTCGATGTGCGCATGGTGGAACTTGACAGTCTGTCACCCGAATGGTATGCCGTTGTCTCACAAGCATTCACTCAAGTCAAACATCTTGGACCATTGAACGACCTCCTCTTCTCTTTCTACATAAAAGACAGCTCCGTCTGGGACTTTATTACGGGCCATCACATTTTGGAAATGACACGCGTCTTGAAGGCCAATAAGCTTCGAGTAAGTGCTTCATTCACACACAGAAATAATGTCAGATCATGAACTCGCATGTATGCATGGACAGCAGGGGCGTGCGGTTAACGAATTTTCGGTTAACGGAATTAACGAATTAACGGGTTTTTTTGTTAATTTTTAACGATTAACGAATTAACGAGATTTGGCCGAAAATCCGTTAACAATTCGTTAACTTTTTGGTGAGAAAATGACCAAAATATGCCTTGAAATTTTGAAAAATCGTGGAAAATTCTGACTTTTGGACTCTCATTTCACTTTGGAATTTCAAAACAGGCTTATTTTGAGTTTCTTATCCTGTCAATCGCTCTTTTTGGCGTAAGTCTGTCGGATGCCATGTCAAACATCGAAGACATTTTCACAGTTTTTGAAGCTTCTCAAGGGTTAACGAATCCGGTTAACGAATTAACGGATTTTTGCTTGTTAACGAAATTAACGATTAACGAATTAACGGGTTTGAAAAAGCTGTTAACGCACAGCCTTGATGGACAGACCGATCCCCGTCGACGAGGTCTTCCAGTCTCTGGCGAACACCCCGTCTCTTCAAAGCTTGGAACTTATCGGCATGCAGACCTCTCTTCGACCTCTCGAGCTTCTCGATGCTCTCAGCCATCTAGTCACCATCACTCTTCACAATACGGCATTCTCTGCTCAAGTATGGGTTTTTGTTCTCGTCATTGCTCTTAGGATGTTTTCGATGGCGTTATTGAGCTGTGGTATGCGCGTCGAGCCTGGCAACAACTTGTCATTTTTAATCTTCGAATATCAATACCACAGAGTGTCAAGGCGACACTCGCCTTGCTGCATGGTCAACTTCCTTATGAGAGCCTGAAGTTGAAAAGTGCCGATTCTGTCAAAGTACTGACAATCAACTTGGTTCGACCAACTGATGACTGGAATTTGACTATTTCTGTTTCTCACTCGCTGTAAATAAAGGCATTCATAAGACCTTCATGTCAGCTGGTGAGTCAGAAAACCGACACAAGCACTAAACTTCAAACTACGAGACGCTTTCTGGTTCACAGAATCAGTCACAGTGGCTTTTCCTTCTTGCCCAGATTCTCTTGCATTTCGATTTTTATCACAAATCAAAACGCTTAAGCCTCTGATCCCTTTTGAGATTGAATCTATTTGCTTCCCCACACGTGTCCTCATCTCTGCCGGCCGCCTACCCCTCTCCTAGACGACCATCGATTTCGCTGCACCAAACCAGACTCTGACTCAGCATTTCATTTTGTGACCTGTTCTGACCATTCTCTCTACTCAGTCTCGCAGTTCTCCTAGCCATGGAATTGCCGCTTGCTGTTTGGGAAGAGGTCCTTCTTCGAGCTTCTCTATCAACCCTTGATACTTTTCATCGAGTAAGTCTCTTTAAGGTTACAAAAGACAAAATTTCAGACAAATCGAGCTTTCAACAACCTCCTCTCGGAACAGTCCTTCTGGCTACGAAAATGTCTGCATGATGGAGTTTGTGTCCCATCAGCGGGCTGGCGAGAAATTATTCCCAAGGATCAACTTGATTATCGCAAAATTTATTTCCAACGCCCTTTTGGTCGAAATCTTGTCTACAAACTTCGTCCAGAGAGCGACAACGAGGAACTCTACGGGCAAGGCTGGTCTTTCATGGGCGGCTACGGGTTCGCTTTCAAAAGAGAAAGCAAATTGTGTTGAAGAATGTGGATTGAAGCTCCACCAAGGCATGTTGAGCCTCGCGAAGACGTCGAAGTCTGTGTCTGCTCTGGGGCCTTTCACTCCATGTGCGGGGCCGACCTCCGGACCATTCGCCTTGATCTAGCTGATTATGGAATTTCTGTGAGCCTCCCTTTTCTCTTCTTACTTTCTTTTAGGACTGGATTCTCGATAATGTTCGACCAAGAATAGTCGCTTCTGAGTTGGTTTCCTGTCGTCTAGGAACCGCTGGCGATTACTGGGTATTGCTCTTCCTTACTCAGCTTGAATAAGCATCTTTATAGTTTGAGGTTGCTCTCGCCTTCAAAGACGGCCTCTTCTCCTCTTGTCTCACCGCAAGACGATATCGCCAGGTTGAGAAGCACATCGATATGACAAATGCTGGTAGACTGCACGCTTTCCTTAAAAACTTTTAGAAACGAGTAACTGGGAAGAGACAGAAATCATCATGGAGGATTATCCTGTGGGAATTGGACGCATCTTCCTTCGTTCAATGGGGGATAGCCGGAATCCCCTTCAAGAGTACGGACCTCGCTTCGCCAATCCTCATCTTCGCCTGGAATTCCCTGAAGACGTTCGACTACGTTCTCTTGAGGACATCGATGACCTAACACAGCCAGCTCAGCGAGCTGCTGTCTATTACCATGAAACACAAGAGGAGGAAGAGCATTATGACGACTCTCAGAGCTACATCTCGAGTGCTGCGAATATGGAAGAACAATTGAGGTTGATGGAGGAAGAGGAAGCTGAGCTGGCAGCTGAAGCCAATAACAATCAGCCATACGAATAAAGCTTCTTTTGTTTTGTGAGAGAACATCACACTTCAGTGGGATTGCTTTATTCAGCGGGCGGCGTTCTCGCGATGCGGCACATGGGCCGAGGCGCTGCGGGCCCGGGGATCGCGGCTTCGACTGCGACTGCGACGACGACCGCGGCTCGCGCTCCTCCGCCTCGCCGGGTCAGCCGAGAGGGAGCGAGAACGGGAGCGAGCCCGACGGGCAGACGCCGTCGCCTTGCGCGCCAGCTCGTCCGCCTGCAACTTCTTTTTTCCCTCTGCTTCCTCTCCTTCTCCTCGTTCTCATCAACCAAGGCTTCTCCTTCTCCACGGACCTTCTCGTTGCCGA